>JAAAYG020030683.1:0-15487 GCA_009936455.2 Tomocerus minor
AATATGCAATTAGTCTGGCTATTTGGTAATTACATTTCTGTATACACAAGAATCCAGAGAGATAGAAATGTGACTAGGGATCTCACAACTTGCGATGTAAGCGTATTAAACAGGAAGAAGGAGGGGAAACAGACTTGCTCATTTTTTGATGCTTTACTCTTCTCCAGTTAAGCATACAAAAAATATTGAACAGTCTGTAAACATGGGGCGTTTGTGTTTGCGTTTGCTGCATTATTATTGAAGTGATCTTTAGACGAGTTGCAGATACTCCGACTCGCTGTCTCTTCTAGGCAGCAAACAGGTCACAGATTTATATTAGGTAACCACACGGAATGATTTTACCATTTGCAACGTTTAATTCATAATCAGTTGTGCATGTGGATCAGTCAGTGCTTTCTTTTTTATTGCTGTATGAAAACGATACACATCCCCTCCCTCCCCCAAATCATCCCAAATCCATGGTCACTTTATAATGGTAGGTACTACACGTATCTACATATAATAATATTATACATAAATCTATGCAGAGGTAGTCATATTTTGATAGTTGGCATGTTTAGATGTAGATTAATCCCATGATTTATATGTTGCAAATAATATTGTGGTAGTTTGACTAAACATGCATAATACGGCGTATGATGATACTTTCAATTTTTTCGTGATATTTAGTTGTATTAGCTCGAATAAAGCAAATAACTATCACCTTAGAATTGAGAGGCATTGTGTAAGTGTCGGTATAATGGATGACCTCCACAAAGATAACTAACTGGCAGTTATTTTACATTAGTTACATTCTAGGCCGATTTAGATTTATGAACGGTCTGTTGTAACTTGAAATATTGATTTTATGTGTGGCATAAATTCCCTGCTTAGTCGACAGTCTGCCAGAATTCTGGTTCTTCATTCGCGTGCCATTAAAAATCTCAAAAGTTATCTACCACAGACAACTACGATTGATTAGAAAAGGAAAGCCTTGGTGCTTCGGATCCCTCTGTGTAGGTATCTCACTGCCAATATTAAAGGGAGAGGAAGGAATGAACAAGCTATTCTGGTTTAACCGCTACTATAATTTTATTTTAAATACAAACGATTGTTTTGTTTCGCTACTTCATCACGCAACGACCTTAGGAAACATTCAATGGGCACTGTCTGACAAGACAGGTTGTTTAGACTGTGTGATCTTCCTCTTACCTAATAATTCCTCGTCCATAATATATGTTTGTTCAATGAACTACGAATAATCCAGGCATGTTGAGCTGAAACAGATGACGCAGTCTACTTCTATCTCATTGCAATTTTCGTCAGCAACCCTCAGTTGAGCCAGCAATAAGTACATACCTCAACACTCTCATTTGTAGTTACTTATGCTATCTTCATAATTTTTGCACCTACATGTAGCCAGCCTCTTTACAAATGTGGCAAACTAAGAAACAACTCTCTGTAATACTTATCTGTCCATCTTGAAGTGTAGATAATATTCGCTGATTTTCTCACTTGTACATGAGAGTTGAGTATAATATAATATTTACGTCTATAGATATGGTTAGTGCTCATCAAAGATGGTAGATAAATCTACGTAAGGTAGTATAGTAGCATGGCGGTTTTGTTTCAGTGAAGCTATGAAAATAAATATTCAATCTTGATATGCATTGCAAGAACCTTTTATCTAAGACTCAAAGATTTAAAAGAATTAAAATTAACTTCATTAATCCAGTTTGTAATCAGAGGAGTATACATGCACGTAACACATGACGTTTTATTGCATTTTTTGCGTTGAGATGTTGAACTGCGGTAGTGAATCTGGTACTACGGTACATGTCATCTTATTTGTTTCGTTACAACTCGACAATGTTTGTATGTTTGTAAGGCAGATATGTCGTAAGGGGACTATTCTAATATACATCAGCAATACAATTTATATTGCACAAATAGAAACACCAAGTTGCATTGCAAGGCTATGTAAATACCTAAATTTGCAGTATTTGCAAACCGTTGTTAGGTTGTTACGTGCTTAACGTGCTTCATACCCACTTTGCAGCTTAGTACTCCGTAAAAATATTTATGACCAGTGCCACAACACCAGGCATCTTAATCAAGCGAACGGTCTCTGCAGGCTGATTTTTCATTGCTGCATAATGCATATAATATCCTTAAGATGGTTGCAGTTAGCGAAATATACCTTCAGAATGCCAAATAGATTTACTCAGTGTTGATGGGACTTTATTTTTTCCGAGAAAGATGACTCCAAGAAGAATACGACCAGAGCAAAGAATCTTGAGATTTACTTCGATCACTCATTCAACCGGTTTGCAAATCGGAATTTGTAACGTCAGAGCTTTCTTTGCATGTACGTATAATATGTACCATTAGCCACTAGTACGGAGAAATTAGATTCTATCTGCAAACAGAGGAACGATGAAATATTTTGTATCCATTCTCATACTACTAACGAATAAACGCAGTATTAAAACTACTGGCAATACCAATGTTAGTTTGCAGCAAATGAAGACAATTTCATTACTGCAAAAGTATAGGCAGCTCTAAGAATGATATTATTATGTGGTTACACAATCTGAAACAGTACTACTTGATTTTAAATATTTTGTTCAGTTCATTTTCAGTGCTGTGTGAAGAATACGAAAAGGGCATAGTGGAGAGTGACGAGTAGGTTACTTATTCCCTTCGTGTACTTATATTTTCTGTAACAAACTATTCGACTATCTACAATTAGCAAATGAGTTGAAAATTAAGTGTATACATATCTTGTCATTGAATTGCAGTTTTAGATTTCCAGAAGATGAGGAACCTAATAAGCAGACATATCCTCCGTACCAAACCATTTGTACTGATTTACCACAGTATAAAAAATTGTCGGATCGGGTGACAAAAATATTCTTAGATTTTGAAGAAAAATTCATTACGCTGGAGAACCAGGTGAAATTTTTACACAGTATTGTAGCCAATCTAAATCTCACTCTGAAGCTGAGAATGAAAATTATTTTGTCTCTCATCCTGAATAACAAATAGAATATTTTCAGGTTAATAAATTGACTGAGGACTTAAAAATGTGCAATGCACTTACAGCTAAATTGGACACAGATTTTAAGGATGTTAAAACAATGGAATCTACATTCAAAGATAAAGTTGATGAGAAGATTGAAGCAATAGAAAAGAAATTAAAGAAGTATATCTCGAAACTCAGCGATGCTGAAAAGGTAAATTATCATGAAACTGTAATTATTACAATAATGAGATAAAATGTTATCACGATGGCTAAAAGAGTCAGCACTTCAGTTCGTAAATGGAATTTTCATACAGTTGTCTAATTTTTTCAAGGAAGTTGAGGAGTTAGATACCAATTTATCAAACCGCAATAAGCAGTTAATAGATCTCGAAGATAAATATGAAAACATGGAAGATTCCATGAAAAAAATTAAACGTGAAATTGAAGAGATCACGAAGAAAAACGAAGGACAAGATCAATTTCTTGACGAAGAAATTAAAAAAGTTACAGAAATGACAACCACATTATCTAAGGTAACTCCTAAAAGTCTAAAATGAAAATAAACACTCAGTTGTAATTACCATATAATTGAATTGTGTATGGATTGGGAATTTTAAAAATGTACAGCTATGTGTAGCATGCAATTGCACGATTTCTATTGTTTACATTATAGAACATGACAGAATTTGAAGAAAACATGACGATTATGAAGGAGGAACAAAATGATGTCTCTTTATCTTTAAAGCAATTGTCCCTTGAGCGTGCATTAACTGCTACTGCCGATGTAAAAAAATTGTTACCTACTTTGTTTTAGTCGAATTTAGTGTAGATGTGGATCGTCAATATAGTTGAAAACTATTTTTACAAATATACAAAATGACAATTGGAAAATATAGGTGGAACCTGAAGTTTTAGTAGTGCCTGATGTACAACTGGACATTAAGCGATTATCCCAACTTATCAACTCAAGAGACTATTGGGAAAAGCAAGAAAAATCATTTGCTGTCACAGAAGACGGTGTAAAAAGCAATTGGAAATTCTACTTGACTGTTACAACGGATAAAAATTGTGAGGGATATGGGCTACCTCCTTACCAAAACTGTCAATTCATCGGAGCCTACGTGAGATTGATGTCGTCTCCTCTTGAAAAAATTGTTGCAAAATTTGAGATAATACTCCAAGATGTGTGGGAAAATCCAATAAAAACTCGTGAGGAAAACAAAATTCCCATTAACATCTATTCATTGATTTACTTATCATTAAAATGGTTTTATCATTATCAGAAAAGTCCTCGCTAAAGGAATTTAAAACTTCATCTGTGAAATTTGGGTGGCCAAAATGGATATCGGTTGGAGACCTAATTGGTAAAATAGATCGTATCCGGGACAGTTTCGTTGCCATTTTGAGAATGGAACTTTATCCTGAAGGAAGCTTCCTATACGACCAAAATGTAGTTACATATTACTTGGTCTTGCACATTTCTATAAAATTGGAAGTCACAATTATATTTGTGTTTATTTTGGGAATTTCAGAGAACTTCCGAGACCACAATGATTGAATGGCCTTTACCTGATATCCAGATGTACCTTCCGGACTCTTATACCGAAAATGTAACAAACACATTTAACATGGGGAATGAAATGGGTGTTCACACTACATGGAAAGTTTATCTTGAATATTACCAAAACTACCTAAAAGTTGGAGTGAAACTCATGCAATCTACCTGGAATGTAGTGTATGCTTCATGGACAATCGATATACATGACTTTGACGATAAAAAAAGGGCGAGCACATGTAATCAGAACTTTTGACATTTATAATTAATTTAACGATGTAAAGACTTAAGGCAAAAAAGTTTCAATGCGTTTTTCGTTTCAGCTACTTATGCAAAAGCCTACCAACCTGGTGGCGAAGCAATAAAGGATTCCCAGTTTATCCATCTGGACAAAGTGCGAAGCTGGAAACAGAGGGATGATAGTACAAGTATCACACTAAAGATAAGGCTCACCGTTTATGGAAAAACGGCAAAAGTATCTAAAGATGTGATGAACCTATGACCTATAGGATAGATAAAATTTTCTCAGTTGATTTTAAAAGGATTATTTTACATGTTCATAAGAAACAATAACCAAACTCACTCGCGAATGAGTTTTGTGATAAATTTCCTGGTACTGTAAGCCACAGACAATAGTTAAGTCAATGTCCAACTATACCA
This sequence comes from Tomocerus minor, assembly GCA_009936455.2. Lineage (NCBI taxonomy): Eukaryota > Metazoa > Arthropoda > Collembola > Entomobryomorpha > Tomoceridae > Tomocerus > Tomocerus minor. The sequence continues at coordinate 5,220 of JAAAYG020030683.1, forward strand.
AGGCAGTTGTATTAAACAGGTGTATTCAGCATTTTGTAGGCATATATCTGTAAAAGTCAAAAGAATATTTTATATATGTGTAGATGTACAGATGGATGCTCATATATTGTAGAAATTATATTGCTAATTAATTATTGATGCACAGTGCATCGCGTTCTCTTCCCTTGCTGTACTTCTAAAGGTCTTTGTCTTCACAGAAATACTTGGAAACGAACATTCCTGCTGATCTACTAACTATTCAATCTGAATTAGCACCAGTAACTAATATATATATATATATATAAAATATGCAGATGTGTATGCATAAACGAAGTTCCTGACTTAATGTGTTGTATAACGTGTCAGATAGCAATACCAATACATACTATTCTCACAAAAAAATGGTCGTCTGACCGGTTTTTACTTTTGATCCGCGATTCTTTTGGCTTTACTCTGTTATCATTATCAGACAGTCAAGATTATGTTGTATGTGGTCGGCATATTGATGCTGGCATTAGAAATGTCTACTGTATATTGATATTTCAATGGAAATTATCAACATGACAGATAGATATCAATTGTGATGGTCTACTCAATCGTCAGTTTGCACACCATCATAACAAAGTAAACTTTTAACATTTCTACGAACTTGTATTATTAAAGTAAGATTTGTTAAAATACAGAGTAATTTTATTCTTAAGTTTTATTGTACAAGAAAAGCCACACACTTACTTTCCTAAACATTTTTCATTCGTTTCAGCTTAAACCAGTAATAAAATGTTTATCCATTTTTTGCCTTAGTATGTTAGTTAGTCTAAAAATCTTTTGAATCATGATTAAAACCCAAGTTAAATGTCATCATCAAACCCTTAGTGGCCGGAACAAAATTTATAGTTGGATGTCAATGTAAGTTGTATGAGACTTGATGAACCCGTCAGATTGAGTCATCTCATTTTGTGGGAAACATTCTTGGTCTGGAGTTTACTGTTATCCTCATAGAATGCGCAAAGGTCTTACTTGGAGCTTCCCGGTTGTTGCACTGGCTGAATGTGTCTAAAAGTCTAATAGTTCATTTTCATGAAACACGGAAAGCGTTACAACTGCTTTGTAAGTACCTCAAAACATGCATAGAGAGAGAGAAAGAAAGAGAAAGATCATGAATTATCATATTTAGTGCTTTTTACAGTAATTATTTAGTTATACTGTTTATTGTTACCTTCCTCCGGTTTCTTTTGTTTAACTGTAATTCGTTAATTTCGATGGATGAAAGTAAGAATGATAGTAATCAGGAGACGAGCGTCAATCCGGCTGAACATGCTCCAAAATCAAGTTCATGTAAGGACATTTATATTAATGGGATTTGATTTTGATCTACCCTGGGTGTGGTAGAAGAAGTAGCTTGATGGTAGGTAGCAGGTAGGTGTTATACGTAGGTGCGTAAATAAATAGTAGTTGGAGGTAGTAAATGTGTAGCTTTCTTGCTTTCTTGGTGGTACCTACTCGCTAAAAGCATAAAAGCATCAAAACATAATGATAAGGTGATGGAATGCGGTTTTATTACCCCATTCATTATTCAATCTAATTATCACTCATGTTCTTCGTAGTACCTGTGCTGATCCTTTGAGAGTTACATAATGCACCTACTAATAATTCAATCGTAATGCTCTCTACCTGACATAATTATTTTTCTGTTCAGCCTCATTCGTGTTGATGAATATTCGTAAAAATCGTAATGTGCATATGTTCCGAGTCATAATTACGTTGGAATCTACATCAAAATAATTTTTTTTGTAAAAATTACTTCAATAAAAAAGTTTTTTTGCAGTACAGGAGATAAAAATATAAGGGAAAAATTATTGATGAATGCAGAATCTACACATCTACTTATGTAATGTACTTGCCTATGAGCTCATACTACCTGCGTCTTTTTATGCTCTTGATATATATAAACGTATATCATTATTAGTCAATTCTCTTGTTAAGCAAAACACAATTAATTACAGTTGTTATAAATACATTTTAAAAATTTAAATTAACCTAACGCGAACATGCATGTAGGTAAAATACTATGTGCTCATCTGATTACAAGTAACTTTGCATAAATTAAAGTCAAATGAATCAGGAAAATAAATCATTATTGCCACAAACAATTCTAAAATCATATTTGTGTACGCGATGTCAAACGTATAGTTAAAGTACAAGAGAACATCAACATCATATCCACGACATAGTCATCAATGTTCAATACTGAACAAATTTTGATGAATAACTTGGATCTGTTTGTTTTTTATAGAACTCCTTTACTATCTTCCTAATAATAAACATTTCTTGTTAGATAAGTATGTAATTTATTTGAATGGCCCACTAAAACTTTGGCAAGGAAGATCTTCCTTGAACTCCGTACTATCTGAAGGACAAGTCAAGTCAGATCAACAGCCACTGACAGCTTCAAGTTAAACCCTAAAAGAAAAGAAATAAAACCAACTTAAAAGGATTCGTCATTCCCTACTGGTGTTCTTGATTGCTTTACTAATTTTATTCCAGTCCACGTTTCATCCCAGTCACTACACTTACTACTTGTGACGAGCAATAATTGTGCACCCAACGCAGATATTCTTAGAAGCATGATAATATACCGAAATGGTTTTCTGTGAAGGCTCGATCAGCGTTCAACGGTTGAGGTTGCATAAAGATAAGGCTTCTGGGTCGCTTGCACTTCCACTGTAAACGTTGTTGAGCTTATTACCATGTTGTTACTTGAAATGTTATTTATGACGGTGACGAATTCAATACTGCCCGCACGCTCTCTACCTACGGACTCTACGGTATTCGATGAATTGAGCAGTAAACCTTTATATTATTAGGGCTGGCCAATGTAGAGCAAGGGCCCAATAAAGTAATCGATTTCAATTCAAAATTGGAAAATTTAGTGGCTATATTCGACACTTCCTACGGAAGCTGTTGATTTCTTTGTTCGTATTTTGTGACTTGTGGGATACTTTTATATGTATTACCTATATCGGGTATTTTTATGGAGAGTTAATGCCAAGAATTGTGGCAAAACATGCATGCATTTACTGTTAAATGCTGTTATGGACATAATAATATTATATCCTTTTAGGGTAATCTGTACATTTATTGCATTTTATGCACAGAAGATGTTCTATAATGTCTCAAGTAATTCCATTTCCAGCTATAAATAGTACTGAGTACATAGTTGCAGTAGTAATAATCTTATAATTGAATTCATTTTAGGAGCTAGCAAGCATAAAAATAGTACTGAGTACTGATGTACTTCAAAATAATTAAATGTGTATGCTTTTTATAGCGAATAATAATAATGTTGCATCTGCAGTTACCTGAAACAAAAATGTGCAAAGTGGAAAAGGAGCGATGGGGAATGGAAATATACTTGATTGTAGACGGAACATAATTATAATATATAATTAAAATCTGTTATAACATTTCTACAACATCTTATATCCACTGGCCACAAGTCAAGAGCATAATAATTGCAAAAAATATGTTCATTAAGACTGGAAATTGTTGTATCATCCTTGGACTAAGTGAAAAGTGTGAAATCGATACGTTTATTAATTGAGTAACATAATTCCAATGAAATTAATAATGAAAAACATGGATTCCAAGTCCCAGGAGGTCTGAATCGTGGTAACAAAAATAGGTAACTAGTTTTATGGCAAGATCTCTGCTAAATAGTTCAAGTATGCGTCAAGGTTTAGAATCCTAAATTCCAGTAGGGTAATTAATCATATTGTCATTCTGCCGACCAAACTGTCCACATGCAAAGAGTGATGTATCATGCTAAAGGTTGATCAAAGAAAACAGAGGCTTTATTATTGACACTTATCGCCATTCCTATCTGTCTTGTTCTGCTATGTGGGCGGATGAAGTAAGACTACAAGCGAAGACGGGCTCCTTCCCTACGGTATCTACTAATAGTTCTATACTAATACAGGGACTACTGTGATAATGTTGCCTACAAAAGAGTGATTTTCTTGACACTTTAGTAAGTAGTTAAAGTTGTCAGGTAATCTTGGCTGCTCTCCTCGCGTGGTAGGAAGGGTGCCATTCTAACCTATCTGCGACCACGGATTGGGAGGACACGAAACTGATTTGGACAATAGCAATTGAATAGAAAGAAGATTCTATGGTAGGGCTGCAAGTAAATAAGCAATATAAACGACGAGCTCCACGGAGATGCATCAATTCAGGGTTAGAGTGAACTGTAAAGGAAGAGGAGGCATAAATATGCACAGCAAATTGTGCGTCAGGTCTCTGAAAACTCCAACAATACATCTAAGGTCCTACACTTTCCCCATACAAACAAAATTGTAAAGCCAGGAACAAAAGAGTGGAGGAGACCTCCGTCAGAGAATTTCGTCACAGAAGACAACATTGGTGACAAAGACAAACCAATAATATCAACAAGGAGAATCTTGAGGATGAAGACGAGACACCCACAACTTGTGCCACCAACCATTTAACTTTGGTAGGTAGAATTCCTGGTTTCCTTCGGAGCGACCCGACCGTGTCCCAAACTCCCATCTTGGCCAACCTCCCACTGTTTCCTATTGTAGTCACAATAGAAATGCTTCTCTCCATTTATTTATTCTAGCCAGTACAGATAGTGCAATTACGTCGCACTTGCTCCCAACTAAGCAATCCAATCAAAGTCCTGTCTCGAGTCTAACAAATCTCAATTGCTCTCCTTCTGGTTAATATTATAAATAATCTAAAGAATTCCTGGGTGCCACGTCTAGGATTGTCATGTCATGTCCCTACAGTGCTTTGTTGTAGTTACGGAGGAGTTTATCGTAAATGCTCCGTGGATATTTAGATCTCATTGTGGTCAGCTCAGTCACTCCACTCGTCTTTTGACATTGAACTGTCTATTTACTCGTTCTTGTCTGTTTTACTGCTTAGAGAACTGGATATAATCATCTTAATAGAACTTTTTTCAACGCTCTGAAAGGCGATACCCCAGATGACACGCTCTAAACTAATATTTGTCATGTTTCCATCCACAGTAATACAATTTGTAAGTCATAATCTAATTGCACAGGGCATTAGCATTTAAATGCAATTAATAACGCAAACAGAATTTAGAGGATCTCTATGCAAGTTAGCATTCTTCCAGACTGGTTTGTTTTGGCATTCTGTCATAGGCTATTAATCTCATATAAATTTAAATTTCCCTTCATCGACTATGCTACCTGTTCCATTTTATTTTCCGTTCATTAAATGATCTGTTTAGTACACATATTACACACTAAATACTATTTGCTATAGATCTAATGTGTGCATATTGTTCATTGTGCTACCAAACAGCAATTACAACAAAAACAGCCCACTGATACATCTCATGGTAAATGAGTGTGTAGGTACCTATCTATGATTATCATTTAAGATTTTCAATTTTTTATGAATTAGGTAGGTACCTATTTACAAGTAAGTTTTTACTTAATTCCCTCTCCATCCCTATACAATTACCATAACAGGCTGACGAGTAAAAACATAATTAGATATTTCTAGAATACTAATTCCCACAGGTGTGAATAAGAGAGCCCAGGGCTTCTTCATGCCAAATTCGAATTACTGTAGCAAATGACAGTAATTGTGGATCTATAATTATTTATTGCGAACTGCCTGGTATTTAATAGCTCGTCTTTAGAGATATTTTAGTAGGTAGATATCTTATAATTAGTTGTGCCTTCCCCACATTATTCCCTTCGATGGTCTTGACAGTCAAATTTTAATTGGCCTTTTACGCAGCAAGCAGTCTACTAAACTTTCATATGCTTGCTTATCATATCTTCGTTGTGCAATCCTTTATCAATCCTCGTATGCTTTGGTGTGTATCAATCTGATATTTGGCAATAATAAAGATACGTAGTCATTCTTGTTTGGACTCCATCAACTGTGATCTGAATTCTTAATGGCAAATCCAATGATGTACTATGTAGCATCCTGTGTGTATGTAGATGCGCAAAAACATATAGCATAGTGCATACCAAGAATTTCATGCATAATCACAGCAAATATTTACAGGTGTACAATAATGATAAGGTGGCCCGTTTCTTTGCTACGTCCTACACAAATGCAATTCACTTGTTTATAGCACTATCCCCGATAAAAGCAATTATTAAATGCTCCAGGCAAGGGCAGGCTGCGGTTGGAAGCATGTTGATGCTATATATCACACACACACATACTCAAGAATCTCCACACCATGATATATTTGCATATACATGAGATCTTCATCTTACTTGCTGCGTATAACGAATCTTGTAAGCGACAAACTTTTACCTCATGGTTTGGCACTCAACTTTGCCTTTTATTATTAATGTCACTTTCGATCGATACGGACGAATAGGAACTGTAGAGCAGTTCGTAAATAAGAACGGCATATTATGATAAATAGGCATAGAAATTCCTATTTGGCACTATAGCATTTGCTGGCCCTTTGAATAAGTTATTGTATTGCTGGCCATTGTTTGACATTAATCACCATGTAACACAAACAATGTACGATAATGATAAAGATAACACAGGCAGTTTGTATTGTTGTCTTTGTCTTTATGTACTTGCTTTTCAGACGTTTTTTTTTCTTGTCATTCCACCCTGGAGACGTTTTTTACCTAATACATGTTTTACTTGCACAGCAAGATGCAGGGTAGCCGTATTGGTAAATGTCATTACATTAAGCTATAAATCGTTGATCATTACATTACCGGGTTTGGCCTGCACTTATCACTTGTGTATAACACTCATATATACCTACTAACAATTACTAGCTCTTAAATTTGGTATTTGCTATACAATTGGATTCATAGGTATCGTTTAGTAGCTGTAAAGAGTATGCACCTACTTGCATGAGGCATTCCCTTCTATTTGGCATCACCCTGGATTGTTTGAATGACAACAGAAAGTTTTTTACCTCAAATCTTGTGCCATTAGTTCGGATTTAATGAAATTCACTCCAACCAACCTGTCCAGTGTTCATGTTTTTTACCTACCGTAATGTGTAAAAAGATTAGATAAGAATTAAAGAAAGAAGACAGACTGATTGGCAATTGGCAGAGCGAGGGTGACGGCGTGAGTGATGGTTCAAGACAAGCCGGCGATGGAGTAAATAATAATAGCATTAAAGAAAGGTGACTAAAGTGGAGCAGCAACGTAGTGGGGTAAAATCATTGGAGAGTAAGGAGAGCCGCCTCGTCTATTCAGTTTGGAGTTTTGAATATCAGATAATAATCACTCTGGAATCTTCCTGAAGCTTGATTACCTTGAATAATTAATAAATTGAAAATTGTCATGCTTCTAAAGATGTGGATGTCTTGGGATGGCTCAATAAACAAAAGCATCATGAAATCATGATGCGTAGTGCTGATTCCTACTGTCTAGCTACGTGTCTGCTCAGGGGTAGTATGTTTGGCGTTGGGTTGGATCTTCCAGGAAGTGTATCGAAATCAAAGTCATTGTTACTGGTAGGGCATGTATGAATGAAGAACAGAACGTAGGTTTTCGTGGCGAGCTGGATTAATATAGGCCAAGCCCTTTGGATTCAATTTGGAATGTGCTCTGCTCGTGCTCCATTCCATTATACCCCATATTCTCCATTATCTTAATAGTTCTTCTTGCTAAATCCTCCATTTCGTCCCTAATGGCATGATATAATGACGAAATCAATCTGCTCATTCGGCAGGTGGTACTCTTCACACAGTATAAATACCGAGCCTTGCCAATATTTTGCCATACTCCAGTTTACTTGCACTTTGTGTACATACAATCAATACTCACTCACTTCCAGTCAAATCACAAATCTCCAAAATGAACAAGACCCTCATTGTCCTCTTGGTAAGTTTCCAAAGCAGATTCAAAATTTCTAAAATAATTTCGCCTGAAAATAACGTTTCAATTTTATATAAAGGTCGTGGCCGCTTTCGTTGCTGTTAGCATGGCCCAAGCCCGCTATCCAGCTGGAATCTCCCCTGCTAGTTGCCCCAACTATCCATTCTGTAACACCAACGGACTCGGTGCCCCTGCTGGTTACACTTTCGATGCCCGTCACGGATACCCAGCCGGTATATCATTACAATATTTAACATTATATTATTTTCATATTTCAGTACTTTCAAAGATACGGAATTAGTCAATGCGACCGTGAATTTCATTTTTGCACTTTGTAATTATTACAGGCATTCACCCATCCACCTGCCCCAACTACCCATACTGTTAAGCGTTATGCATTCCATCGTGCCCTGAAGCCAAATTGTATCGCAATACCCACTGAAATTTTATGGAAACTATATTCCAGATTTACCAAATCGCATTTTGTACATGAATTTTTATATTTTTAATTTTGTTATGTAACCAAATTGGAATCAATTCGGAAAATGAAGCTATAAGTTGAAAATTGTAATAAATGAACAATGTCTGCACGAGCAACACAACATTAGCTCTTAAATCAAATTATTATTCCTACTTGCATAGGCAGCTATCTCTACATCCCGCATACTAGCTGACACGTCCTCCAACAAGATGGTCACGAAGGCAGTCCAATTTCTAAATTTTATTATTTTATGGTGCTATAATTGATAATAAATGATAGAGCGATTGTATCACTCACTGCTCTCCCATCATAACATATTATTATACTTACCTCCTATATCAATCGCAATAAATATAATAATAATGGCAATAATGCTTGATACTACAGAGAGTTTGAGTGAGGATGACATATTCCTCTTGAGATGTACGGTAGTTGCAGCCTACAAATCCCATAAGAGTACATCAATATTACAGTGGGTTAGGCAGGTCAACCCTTTTCACAATGAAATCTTGTAGCCTCCAGGGAACGGGAGAATTGAGCCCAGCCATCCAGTATATCTTTTCAGTAAGCAGCTCCACGTTGCACAGACTTGTGGTGAACAAAGTGTAACTGATATTCTATAGAAAAACTTGTAGCTGTTGTGCCAACATACTTTAGATTAGTTTGCTTATTAGTAGTATAAACAGATAATAAGTGTGTTGAGTAGGCTCGGCTGCCTGGCCTGGAAGTGGTGGAAAGGCTTTCGTGGAGGTACACAGCTAAATGATAAAGGAACTTGGGTTGCTCTTTCAGTTTTCTTTGGCTTTAGGTTGTTGTACATAGGGAGAGAAGTGGTTTGGTTTGCTCTGTATATCTATATGACGGAGGATACAACCTCGAACAATAAGGCTATGGGCATATTGGCTAGGAGAAGGAAAGAATTGTGATTATCGGGCAATAAAAGCCCTGAGGAATAACGAAAGTGTTAATTGAATCTTAATTGGATATGATAGATGATTGGGATAAACATGTTTCGGCAACTACTTTTTTAAAAACTCATACTCCGTAATCCGCATCCATTGCTACGTAAGGATATGAATGCAGCATATACTTTCTCATTTTTTTCATAATTCGTTTTGTTAATAGAGGTTTGCAGTTAAAAGGCTCAGATGAGTGAATAGGGCTCATCCGGCTTAACAAGTTTGTAATTGGATTTGCCTAATAGGAATAATTTGACTTTGTGCTTCTGAATACGATATGAGCAGGATTCCTCAGGAATACGAATTCAAAACTAGCTAATGGCTGTAATTGCTTACATAAATATGTATTTTAACTTTATTTCATGATTGTCTAAGACAAAAAGTCAATGCCAAAAATTACTATTTTACTAAAGATTATGGATTCTCAAACGAGACAATTAGGACTGATGAAAAACTGTTTTATATACGAAATACTAAAGGATAAATACGCAGTTTATAAAAAAGTATAAATCAGAAATATTTTTCTCTGATATTATTTAAACAGATTTTTGTGTAAAATAGTGACACAATAGGCTTTTTTAGCATTTAAGACACCATTTTTCCAGTAGCAAGTATAAAATCAGAAATGCAAGCCACTTGACTTTGGACTTCAAGTAGCTAATGTCATTAGTAAAGGTGTTTATTCCCCCATTTGTGAATAGTGCTAGTACTCTACTATCCAATGTCAATCTATATTTTATTAAAGCAGGTCTTAGTGGTACATACTTAATCATAATCGCATCCTCATTTTCAGAGATCTTTTCTAAACATAATAACATACACTAGCTAATTGTAATCAATTAGTTAGTAATCTTAGAATAAAACTAATTTTCCTCAATATATTCAGAATATGGTGCGTAGGAAATATGGATGAAGCCTCACTAATTGGAAATCGAGAGAAGTCATTGGAAATACTTATATGATGTTATGAAATGCCA
>JAAAYG020030694.1:3816-15487 GCA_009936455.2 Tomocerus minor
CGTTTAAAATTAAGGTGACACATATTACATTATGGTGCATATTTTTTGAAGTTAGTCGAGGATGTTAACATAAAGAATGAGATATCTTTCAATGAATTCTTGATCATTTTACTTCTAAGGGGTCCTGACAAAACCCACCGCTTCACCGCTTTTAGACTTTCGGGTGTAACGCTAACCTAACCTAAAGAAAAATGAACATGCTCCAATGTGGGATGTGTTTAAGATTACCCGAAAGTCTCCAAGCGGTGAAGCGGTGGGTTTTGTCAGGACCCTTTCTAAGATCCTGATTTAATTTAACGATTAAATTAATTAAATTCAATGATCCATATTGATTCAATTCAATGATCCATATTAATTCAATTCAGCGATCCATATTTATTCAAACCAAACATCCAAATTAATGCAATTCAATTATCCATATTAATATATTAAGAGGGCTCTGGCGCCTGGTAGGGAAATTCCTGGTTGGGAAATTCCGAACAGTGTAACGGATAGTAAAATGAGATTGACATAATCAACATTTCAACATTATAACATTCTAATAATTTTCATCTAGCAACAGAGGTTGGTCGATTTTAAAATTTTCAATCGGGAGGAGGGGGACTGTTTGATGTTATGTGAAGTAAGAGGATGCATTGAATCAATGAAGTAGAACCTCAATTGCTGGAGATTTTTGTATTTTTTGCAACTTGTAAATAACAAACTCTCGGAATCAAAATATTGCCATTTTGCATTGAAATACTACTCTATATCGGCAAAGTTGCAAATGGATTCTTTATGGGAAAAGTTTTAATTCTCGGGCTAAGGTACTATCCTTTTTCAAAAAACCCAGTAACCAGAAGTGCCATCCCTTCGTTAGCAGAGGCCACCAGGCCTTCATATTAATATTGTATGATAGCTAAAGTGTTGGTAGTGTTGAATAATGGTTGAATGATGTATAAAATGATGAAATAGTTTGTACGGTGCGGTGTGATTTAAGTGTGACATGCTGTACAATATTTGTAGATATACAATTGACTTGGCATGGATGTGTACCTCTTTGCAGAGTTCGAGTTGAGTACTACGTGAATGAAAACACGCTGAAAGAGAGACTTCACTTGTACTTCTTCAAGAATCAAAAGTCGAGTCTCCGCATACGAATCGCCCGATTCGTCTTAAAACTGTTCACCTGTGTCTTGTACATTGTTCGAGTGGTAATGGACTTGGATCCAACATATGCCCACTGGTAATTCTCTTTTATCTCCATTCCAGCTATTCCGTTCCCACACCGAATGCCCCCACTCTCCACTCCAAGGAAATGGCAATCTTGACTGCAGAGCTCTGTCATTTGTCATTCAGAGGAAGTAGACTGTGGTCTGGTGTGATATTATGCAACTTGCAAGGTAGCTCAAATTGACGTTAATTATTGATGAAGGGAAACAAGTGGCCATTGAGACGCTATCCACGACATGCCATGCCAATTTATACTCCACCCAAGACATGCTACCCGAATGCCCCTGGACGGATGTCGTTAACTCCGTTTACATAAAACTCCTCTCTCTCTACCTACCAAATGTTTTATGCATATCTCCCCACATTATTCTTCACTAACAGCAACTATTCTCTTCTGCTATACATTTTTTGCCTATACTATGACTCGAGTTTCAATAAAAAACAGTCTCGAATAAATATAACAGGCCATGGATATGGACTACAGTTACAGCTTTGTTTTCCTAATGATGACAGAGGATAAAAAGCTTAGCAAATTAATTCTGTCCTGTCAACTCTTTTGTCTGTTTTTGTCATTTAGCTTCTGTTCTGTTTTTTCCCTTTTATTGGCAGTGTTTTAATTTGGAGAGAGTTTGAATGAAAAGGAGTCTGTATCTGTACTGTACTCTTTTCGCTATAAAAAAGTTTCTCTGCCCGATTATGAGTTTTTAGCTACTGCAGTTTTATAATTTCCATCAAATCCGCAGTGCCCTGTGCAGTAAGAAAACATATTTTCCTACCTTTTTTCACGTAGGTTTCTATCAGCACTCCAAGAAAAGTATTTTGGGGTGGACTTCAGATTGATTGATGTGGGTGACCTTACATTTAATCAAATACTTCAATGCGGAAATGGCAACTTGCCTTCATATAATCATCGCTTAACCAAAGGAATAAAGTTAGTTTTGGAAATTCTCGCTAATCTGTTATTAGTTTTCACAAGAAGGGCAGCTACCATTGGATTACATACGCCATATACTATTCCGGTGACTAGAATAATATTGTACGTACTTTTTTCTAGGGTGGTGGGTGCAAATAGAAGATATTTTATAGCTTTCCCTTTAATCGTAGCCTAGTATTTTATCACATATTAATGTCGTCGGTGGGCGATGGTCATTGGATAGTGACGTGCAAGTTGTTTACTTTCTGCACAACGAGAAAGCTGTTAATTTTCCCCGGAGGTGTACGAATTGGATTCGTATGTGATCAAGCAAGTAGTGCACTGCGCCAATTTCTTTCAAAAGTACTATACTGATGAAGTAGGGTAATGAAAGTCGGGCATGAGTTTCCAGACAGCTGCCAAATCCATAAACACAGCAAAAGATAATTGGTACGAGCAGAGGCGGAAATTGTGTTCTAATAGACGAAATGTAAAACATACCCCGAGCGACTTGGCGGCCATTTCTGGTTAAGTAAGCGCCCGGCAACGAGAATGCAGAGCTAGCCGACAAGGAGCAAAATACCAAAATAGCATTATATACAGACACCAGTATATAAAAGATTATTTGACAAACCTCTGTATAGGAATTAAATAATAAAAACATTTCCTTTTTTTTGCATTTCGAAAGGGGGGCATTTGCCCGGTATGTCCCCCCTCAATACAGCCATGGCTTAGGCTACAAACTGAGGATAAAGAATCCCGTATGAAATTTGGAGTTAGGAATTTACAATCATTGATTACCTGACTTACATTATTGATAGCTGTTTTAAGGCTGCCTAAAAACATTACAGTTCATTGTCTGCCTTCAAAATAGTCAATGAAAATCTCCTCATTCGTTCCAATACTTATTTCTGTTGTATCGAAGTCATTGAAATGTGATTTTATTTCCGCCTGTGGTTATGGAGAACAAATCTTACTCATGTGCTGTGCAGATCACAAAACCATATCCTTCAAAGAGATAAAATAGATTGGCACTTCGAATTTGCATCTGCATCATATTTTTACCCCTTAATGCAGAAGAGAGAGGTGATATGCACCAGAGAAAATGGCGTTTCAGCATCCCTTTCCTTCCACTCCAGATTTCGGATTCTTAAACGCTGTATGGCAATCTGTCTTTTCATACCTGCACATCCCTGTATAATTTAATTACTTATTTTCATTGATATTTCCTCCTTCTCAATTGTCACTCTTTGGAAAACTGTGCAAGATTTAGTGTTTAATATTTTCGTGTTAGGGTATGAACTAGATAATAGGAAATCATTAACAAGCTATTCAATGTCTGCATTTTAAATGTAGTAGGCTTTTCCATAATTCCATATAACATCTCTCCAGTCTCCACGTAGCCAAATGGAGGCATCAGCACTGAGCCGCAACTTCCAATTTAAGTCAAAAATTTTAAATGGAATTCGTGAATTTAGCAGATTTCATCTGCTGCACTGGAGGTGTATAAACATCAGTTCGAGAAGCTTACAAGTAGAGAATATCCGAAGATACATATAATCCATTTTTCAAAGCTCTGCTCTAACATTTTATGGATGTGCCATTTCTCTACGGTATTAGATATGCCTCCTAATCCCATAATCTCTGGTTCCTGCAGAATAGTGCAGATGTAAGAGGGACGGGTTCGGTGGTGGGCTAAAAGATAAGATGCCACGTGGGAAATTGTGTCAGGTAGTTAATGCCTCACTGTTGAATGATTGGCAGTTACGGATGTCCCAAAGCTGCAAATAATGACTACCTGTTGTCTTTGAATCTGACGGAAGAGGAGTTTTTGGAAAATCCGGTAATTAACTGGGATGCCATATCTTGGGTAGAACGGCCCATCGAGCTCTGGATTTTGCACGTGATTTTAGCCTTGATCAGCTTTAGTGAAACGATACTCATACTCTATCTCAACTACAAGGTACTCTCATCTTTCACTCACTCCTCACAGTCCACCGTGTAGCCGTCTCTCCGTTGGCTTAACGCAGATTTATGTTGCAGGGAAATGTTTTCCAGCAACTCCTGACCAGAAGGTTCGCTCTGGAGCTCTTCGCCACGGTCCCTTTCATCATAACGATATTTTACCCGCCGTTTCGAAATTTATTTGTTCCTGTCTTTCTGAACTGCTGGCTGGCGAAATACGCGCTGGAGAACATGTTCAACGACTTGCACCGGGCGATGCAGCGGAGTCAGTCGGCCCTGTCGCAGCAGTTGACCATTCTGTCGGCCACACTCATCTGCCTCGTCTTCACCAGCGTGTGCGGGGTGCAGCACTTCCAGCGGGCCGGGCACCGGAGACTTGACCTCTTCCAGTCCACGTACTTCGTCGTCGTCACCTTCTCCACCGTCGGCTACGGCGACTTTGTGCCCGATATCTGGCCCTCGCAGCTCTTCATGGTCGCCATGATCTGCATCGCCTTGATCGTTCTTCCCACGCAGTTCGAGCAGCTGGCCTTCACCTGGATGGAGCGCCAGAAACTCGGCGGCTCTTACTCCTCGCACCGGGCCCAGCACGAAAGACACGTCGTCGTCTGCAGCACCACGCTCCACGCCGACACCATCATGGACTTTCTCAATGAGTTCTACGCACACCCCCTGCTACAGGTCTCTTTATTTCCCAAATTCCCTAATTTAAATAACACCTCTTGAATAGTCTCAATTATAATAGCCCCGTGAGGGGCATCCTCCATCAAAAACCGAATTTTAGGGATATAAACAAAGGAATTATTTCCTGAAAATTTGACAGGAAATCTCCGGGGATGTAGTTTGACATGTGTTGACATTAATTTTTGGGTTTTGTGCAGGACTACTATGTTGTTCTCCTGTCGCCAATGGAGTTGGATCCAACAATGAGGATGATTCTTCAAGTTCCTATTTGGGCCCAACGAGTGATTTACATTCAAGGCTCCTGCCTCAAAGACGCAGACCTGACCAGAGCTCGAATGGGTGAGGCGGAAGCCTGTTTTATTTTGGCTGCCCGCAACTACAACGACAAAACGGCGGCAGATGAGCACACAATTCTGCGCTCGTGGGCAGTGAAGGATTTCGCTCCCGTCGTTCCGCAGTACGTTCAAATCCTAAGACCTGAAAATAAACTGCATGTCCGTTTTGCGGAGCATGTTGTCTGCGAAGACGAATTCAAATACGCCCTTTTGGCCAATAATTGTCTCTTCCCCGGCTCATCCACTCTCGTCACTCTTCTTCTCCACACTTCCAGAGGACAGTACGTCTCCACTCCCACATTAATTATTGCCATTTCCTCAAATTATTTCATTTTCGGCTCTTTATTCCGTCCAGGTCTGTGCACAGACTTTTTTCTGATGTGAACAATGGCTGCTTTTAGTCAAGTGCTCCTGATTTTTTTTCAGGGAAGGAGAGATGTCGAAGGAGGAGTGGCAGCGGTTGTACGGGAAGTGCTCTGGGAATGAAATCTATCACATTCGTTTAGGTGACTCCCGTTTTTTCGGTGAATACGAAGGCAAAAGTTTTACGTACGCTTCTTTCCACTCGCATCGCAAGTACGGCGTTTGTCTGGTTGGAGTGCGTCCAGCTCAATTGCCCGAGTTTTACGAAGACACGATTCTGCTGAATCCCGGCCCTAGACATATCATGAGGAAATCTGATCTGTGCTTCTACTTGAGCATCACGAAGGAGGAGCACTCGGCCTTCGTCACCGGCAGCACTTCCTCGCCCACCACCGCCAACCCTCCGACCAATTCCACCGACAGTCCTCAAGAGGAAGAGAACGCTGGCGTGGAGTGCAGTGGCACGAAGCACTCGACCACGACCAAAGCAGACGAAGTCAACGTGAACGTCACTTCCAGCAGCATGACAGACATCCCCAGCGGGGCTAACGCGATCTCGCTGAGTGTGGAGGACTCAGAGCCGCCACCGGTCAAAATCGCAGTGGATCAAATCTCGGCCGAGGACAGGAAGATGTCCATCGCCCCTTCGCCCAATCTGAACCTCCTCATGCTCCCCACCAGTGTAGACCAAAGATGCAGTAAAAGTAAGTAGAGCATTCATACCCATCCAACAGTTGACTTCCGAGGTGAGAAAATGATTTTAGATTTGTGTGTGTCGATGGCAGACAGCAGACGACCAAGCATTCTTCCAGTGCCAGAATCCTTTCCGTCCCCGATTGACGGGAACCCGTTGGGGAACAACAACGACCTCGTGCAATGCTCCGACGGCGGCGGGACGAGTGACGAGGCGGAGGACGAAGTGCCGTGGATGACGATGGGCTCCTCGGAAGCCATGTCGCAAGTCATCAAGGGCTTCCCTCCCGTCTCGCCCTACATCGGCGTCACTCCCACGCTCTGCTATTTGCTGCGCGAGAAGAAACCTCTTTGCTGCCTGCAATTAGCTCAGGTAACAAGGACACAATTCCCTTTTGTTCTCCGCCTGCCTAGGACGGCGTTAATATTAATTCCTCCCTCTCCAATCAATGCACTCTAATCATCAGTCCTTTCGTTTTCTCAGTATTGGATTGGAACGCAGATGAATATCGCTGAGAGCTAGATGGGGATGTTCTTGCAGTTTGGCAGTAGGCTGGAGTTGATATTCCTTTTTTGGATTTGCAGGCCTGTGAGCATTGCGTCAACCGAACGGCGTACGATTACAACTGGCAAAACAAATCGATCATTTTAGCGGCTGATTACGCTTCAAGTGCAATCTACAACTTTATAGTCCCGCTGCGAGCTCACTTCCGACCGAAAGGAAAGCTGAACCCAATCATATTGTTGTTGGAGAGAAGGCCTGACACAGCCTTTCTGGATTCTGTCTCCCACTTTCCCATGATCTATTGGTTTTTGGGCTCCATCGATTGCTCCGATGATTTACTCCGCTCCGGAATCACACTCGCCGAAAGCGTCGTCGTCGTCAACAAGGAACTCTCCAACTCCGCGGAAGAAGACACCCTCAGCGACTGCAACACCATCGTCGCCGTCCAGACCATGTTCCGCTTCTTTCCGCACATCAAAATTGTCACCGAGCTCTCACAATCCAGCAACATGAGATTTATGCAATTTCGAGCTCACGATGCCTACGCCCTCCATTTGTCCCGCATGGAAAAGGTAGAGCACTAAGCTCCGACCGTCACTTATTATCACTTGAATTGAATCTCATTTGTCTGACTCTGGCATTCATCACTGCGTCTTCCTCCTCACACCTTCTATTTCCATCCCCTCACTGAGCCCTATGCACTACTGGCAACACAATTTCTCTCATAAGAAAATCCATTAAATACTACTGCCTTAGTGTTTTGTCTCCTAGAGGTGGGCCAGTATCAATTCCCGTGACTCTCGAGACCCAACCAACAAATTACAATTGTAACAGTGAGAAAACTTGACTAATAGTATAGAAATCGGAACATGTCAGGCTTTCGAACCTGAACGTGTTCTATCTTGAACCGGAACCTTAACATCTCGACCCTGAACTTGCGAGTTAACCTTAACAGTTGAACAGTGACAAAAGTGACGATAGGCTACAATGTCTGATGATTAGGTTTTCTCTTCATGGGAAACAAACCCAAGTATTTAACTTGTGAAGTATTTAACTGTACAATTATTATTAATTTTCTTAGTCAACTGAATAACTTAGGAACATCTCCCACCAGCATAGCTGTTTTCCAGTTACGAATTTATTTTTAACCGGGACGGCGAGAAACCATTTCGTCCATTCGAGCAGTCAATACAAGTTTAGATTGGAATTGTCTCCGGTTAGTTGGGTTGTGCTTTCTGCCCACCTCTATTTCCAATCTACGTGACTACGTGTGCTAAAGTCTTTTCCTTTGTTCCTCTCTTCACTTAATTTATAAGATTCCCTTTGAAAAGTTGTGTAAGCACAAAAGGACGTACTCATTTTAGAATTAAATTCGACAAATTGCGTCAGGAAAAAAGCTTTTTTTGCCAAGTACTTCTTTTTTCATAAAGAAATGTACGTAGGTAGGTGAGGATCCTATGTAAACGTTGTAAAGCAGCCGGAACAGGTAATTGTTGTAGGCGGAAAGGCCGAGAAACGGTTTACGACCCATATTGTGTAATGTAGAGCAAATAATAAACTTGCTACAAGTACCAATTTATTATGTAGGGAAAGGATTGGTGGCCTGGAATGGGACGATGATGGAGGCAAATGAAATGTCATAGGTTAGGTAGCGGTAAGAGGATAGTCGATTTCTT
The DNA here is from genome assembly GCA_009936455.2 of Tomocerus minor. NCBI lineage: Eukaryota > Metazoa > Arthropoda > Collembola > Entomobryomorpha > Tomoceridae > Tomocerus > Tomocerus minor. Next base: position 12,163 of record JAAAYG020030694.1, read on the forward strand.
TTTTGCAGTCATTTTTTAATCATTTGCTCGTTGATTATGCATGGTAATACATAATTGATGACAATGAGAAGGCGGGGAAGAGGGGAGGGAGCGTGGTGATGGGATGAGAAGGGAGTGAGGCATTAATTCGTCCTGGGACGGCACTGTTGTTTGTCAATCTGGATCTCGTAACTGAGTGAGTGCATTTGTTTGGCAGAGAGAAAAAGAGCGAGGCTCGCACATCTCCTACATGTTTCGCCTTCCATTTGCTGCAGGCAGCGTGTTTTCTGCCTCGATGCTCGACACGCTGCTGTACCAGGCCTTCGTCAAAGACTATTTGATTACATTTGTTCGTCTACTGCTCGGCATCGATCAAGCCCCCGGCTCCGGATTTCTCACGTCGGTCCGTACTTCTTTCGACTCGCTCCACATCCAATTTATTTATCCGAAATTGCACAGCAGACATCTCTTAACTTTTCCTTCTTTTCTCTCTGCCGAGTGTCTGCATGTGCAGAGCTGTGTGATGTCATGGCCTCATGTCCGTGATTTTACTGTTCACAGATGCAGTTGACCAAGGAGGACTTGTGGATACGCACCTACGGACGTCTCTACCAAAAGCTGTGCTCGACGAGCTGCGAGATCCCCATTGGGATTTACCGCACTCAAGACTCCCACTCAGGACCAGAGGAGGACTACTATGACGACTCGCGGGAGGGCCTCGTCATCGGGGAGGACGCCCCGTTTTCCTCGACGGACACTCTGAAGCGACTGTCGGCGACGGCGCAGCACGGAAGCTCGACAGACAACAAGAACTCGTACACGAAGTGTTTCCGCGGGGCGTGCGGGACGGAAGAGAGCTCGTTCACCTCTGCCGCCCTGACGGTGAACGACGAGTCGCGGGACTCGCACGCCCAGCTCATCGAGCGGGCGGAGATCGCGAACCTGGTGCGCTCGCGCATGCAGAGTCTGGGTCTTCCTATCGGCGGGGAGAACGAGCAGCACTCGAACGAGACGCGCAGCTCCTTGTCCTATGTGATAATTAATCCCTCATGTGATTTGAAAATCAAAGACGGTGATATCATTTACTTAATTCGCCCCAGTCCGTTCTCTGCACAGAAGACATTCGAAAGACACAACTCGCGGAGGAAGTCCACCCTCAACCCCGTCGGCTCCAACAACTCCAACGCCGAGGAGCTGCAGAAAGCAGCCTTCAACTTGTTCCAGGAGAAAGGGGCGGGTCCCCGGCGGCGCTCCTCCTCCGGCTGCATGCCGCCCCTCGCCATCTCCCCCTCCGCCATGAAGCCCGGCGTGTCCAAGAGCAACTCCCTCTCGCTGCCCGACTCCCCCCGAAAGAGGTCCAACTCCCTGCGCGTCACCCCCGCCGACGACATCCTCCTCCGACGCTCCAACTCCCTGCGGCAAGGCCTGGGCCTCGGCAGCGGCCGAAGACTCAACTCCCACGACGAAATCGGCCTGCCCACCGTCTCCCGCAGCATCCCGCCCCCCGCACCACCCGCTCCCACCAGGCCAACCCGCATGGCCATCAACGGCGCCATCAACTTCGAGGTCACTCCGCCGGAGGAGCCCACCACGCACGACAAACCGACGACGAAAAGCCCGACATTGCAAGGGACCATTGTGTGATAATTCCTACTCGTGTACTTATAATAATTATCTCCCTTAGTTAGTCTACGCAACTACGTACTTAAGCCCCCCTTCTGTCTACCGACCTACCTCCTTCAGTTCCTGTGGCTTCACCTCAGTCCACCAACTCTCTTCTCCTTCCACGCCCATCCAACTATCTTTCCAACGTCAACGTCACCACGAACAAAAAACGAAAGTTACTTTATGTATACTCACCATACCCAGCCAGACCCTACAATAATAATATTACATCCATACTTAGCTAATATTTTAAGGGCTATCTACTGTACAGTTCGTCATAGCCAGGAATGTAACTGATTTTTAATATAAAACTCCTGTTCATGAATATCTAAGTACGAGAACAGTGAAAATAGACAGGTAGCCAGTACATAAAACCAATTAACCAACGACCCAGTCATCTGTTTACAATTGACATTTGACACACTAAGACTTAACTTCATTGATTTACTCTGGTTTGTTTGATTGTCACCTTTTGACCTTAAATGACCTTCATATCTACGACTTACATATTTAAATATCAGGTTTTCTAACCCATTCAGCATTTCTTTCGTCTGTGACGCTTCACAATTCACTTTTAACGCACAAATAGCTACAACAGATGCAATTGTCGCACCTGTTCAATAATCAAATTCCCGGAAATATATTTTGCCGAGATAGCCTGAGAAGCAAAAAATAAATTAGTTTCGCCAATGCATTTTGCTAAAATTCTTCATATCGCTTTATTCTGATCTAACCAACTTTGAAGAGCACCGGGTTAATTGCAGAGTGCAGACCTATTTGGGTTATTATGGCTCAGCAAAACTCACTGCTCCACACACAGAGTGCAGTTTTAACAGTAAATAATAAATGGGATGGTGATCCCATTAAGAAAGTGAATGCGTCATAGATGAAGAGAGAAAACTGTAACAATTCCTTTTTGTTTTAGTAGATTGTTGTTTTCTCGGATGCTCGGGTAAGTCGACACTTAACTTCGTCCAATGAACACCTTAGCTGAACATTATTTTAGGAAGTTGTGATAGATATATAAACTGAGCATAGAAGACACGTACCTACAGTACCTAACGCCTTTCTCCAATATGATAGGCAGACTCAAGGAAAAGTTGTGAGAAAGTGTACGAACGAGTAGCAAATGCGATGGAGTGTAAACTAACAAAACGGGAACATCGAACAGCAGCATATTATGAAAACGAAATGAAAGTTGATATTGAAATCGCAGTATACAGAACTAGGGCATTCGGTAGGTGTCTTTTTTATTTCATTTCCTACGATGTTGTGAGAGAAAGTCTGTAGAATCTTAAAGCCTCATTTCAACGAATGAATTTCAACGACATACATTTTATATTGCTGCTACCTTACATTGAAATTGAAATTTTTAATTAATTTATCTATTAATTTCATATAATTGAAGCATTTTTTACTTTTTTAAAGTACGTAGTTTACATTCGATAGAAGTAACATCAGTTATATTTATAAGTACAAGGTGTCTGAATAGCAGAAACTGTTTTTATTTTTATGCTGCAGGAAATGATGAATGCTTCCATGCATTCCTGTAAGGGACCGTCCATATACTACGAAGACCACTTTTTCCCGATTTTTGACACCCACCCTCCCCTGTGAATACATTGAAGACTTCATGAGACCCCCCCCCCTCCCCGTCTTCGAAGACTTTTGCATGAACCTT
>JAAAYG020030727.1:2440-15482 GCA_009936455.2 Tomocerus minor
TATTAGTCGAGGATTAGCTCTACAATAACTATTCGTTCACGGATTAGGAAAGATACACATCTGATACACAGAGGGATTATAATTCAACATTTTTGCATATGAATGGTTCTGGACACACGATCACAATGAGCATAACGACTGTGACAACATTCATGTTAATTTTAAAGGGTGAGGGTGAGGACAAGACCAAAAAAGACAGCACAAGAATTACGGATGTGATTCGGACTTTGAATGCGGATTGCCTAAGCTCATGGATCAGCTATTTAACTCTAACAATTGGACTTCTGTTCCATTCCGCTGTAGCAGACAGTCACCATCTCCCATTACAGTGACAATGGTGTGATACACCCCAAATATATTACATGGTTAATCAGAATTAAACACGCTCTATACGGCAAACTCAACACGTGTCTTTTTTACAGGACCTAGATTTGCTTTAGTAGTTAATTGTATCAGCATGACAAATACTTACGAAAGCAAGTACACCACTATTTAAACTAACTCTACAGAATTAATAGAATCCACTTGGCTCTTTTTTTACAGTTCCAATTGGTGAAGACAATTCTGAAAGAATAGTTTAAAGTTTAATAGATACTACACTATAATTTTCTCTGAATCTGAACAGATTCGTGTTGAAATAATATACAAATGTATTATATTTGAATTATAAAACTCGAGGAGGATAATGTGTTAAAGCAAACAGGAAAATAAACGATGACAGTGAAGGAATGACAGGAATAGGAATTTTATTAAAGAATAAAGTGCGGATGATGGATCGTCTTCCACAAACTCAGTCAGCTCTGCCCAAAACTTGACCTATAGATTTGATACGTGTACGCGATTGTAACACTGCATGAAATCACAGGCGAATGAGAATTCAATTCATGAAATGCTATACGCTAAGTAAAAGTGACGGTAAAGAGTATCATGTAACATAATAGAGGAAATCTTATTTTAATAGAAAACGGGTAGATATAGGTAACCACGCTCGTAAAAGTGATTTTCTTTGCTCTGCCCCTTTCTTCCTCTTGTAAAATGGTAGTTGAAGCTCTTCCAGAGGCTAAACATCAAGGGTGTAATTTAGAAGAAGGAATTCTCGGTTTTTCTATATCCTAATGTCACCCAAGTGTAGCAAAGTTCCTTGAACGCATTGTGTCTAGGTGACCATTAGGCAATGTGTTACGTTACGTTTCGTTTCGTTATGATTCATGTATGAATGAGCACGCTGACAATTGCTTTGTGCAGTACAAATAAAGAAAATCTTGGGGCTCTTGAAAAATTCAAAGTCAAGTCGAGAGTCGAGGCGAGTCAATGAGTCAAGTCAAGTCGAATCTTTAACAACTGACACAAGAGCTATAGACGACTAACCTTTATTGTTATTATTACTCACCCTCCTTCTCCTGCATTTCTCGAAGCGGACGACGCCTAGGAGGGAGGAATGTCTTTGAGACACAATGTCTAATGTGTCCTAAGGTATGCTCCGTAATGCTAATGTGCCTAATATTAAATAACCCAACAAAAAAGACAGCAGCAGCAGCTATCCCGTCATTTTCTACCATCATCGACGAAAGTTATCGTCGAAACTGATGTCAGCTCAGTCTACATGCCTTACAGTTACAATTTTACATTCATGAAAACCATTTTCTTTCTTCTCCTTCAATTTCCCTAGACTCAGCTGAATATTTTTGCTATTGTACTATATAGGTACCTTATGAAAGTATGTACCTGTATATTGAAACCTTGTTAGAGAGTCAAAGAGATAAAGTACCTCTTAGCATTGGAGGAGAAGGGCGCATTTTCAAATGAGGGAGGTGCATTTTTTGAACTAAATTTTCCATAAAAATTACACATTTCACAACGTTAGAGGAGTTTGGTAGTCGCTGTAGCAAGTTCATTCACTATTTGTTAATGTAGCCCCTTACAATAACTTATAATTGTAGCTTTACACTTATCTACCCAGAAGAATTCTGTGCTACCTTCTTTTCACCATCAGTTTTACCTACTTAGGCATGTTCCCGAGTCTTTACTTTTAGTTTATTTGGCTGCCAGCTCATTTTCCTTCAGTTCACTTTACAATTCCATTCATGTTTACATCAAACCTGTGCTGGCCCATGTCAAGTCAAAGTCAAGATCAACAAGAAACAAGTTTGTTAGGTTAAGATGTTATTTTTCGTGTTTTAACCTGCGTCTACTTTTCAATCTCGATGCAATTTTAATGCAGTGCAGTGCCATGAATCTGCACATTTTTATAGCTACAAGAGCTGAAAGCCAAGACACACCTTTTATAAGTTTATCTCAGCAAGAGATTCCGATTAACCATTCTACAAGTCCAGTTTATTGATAGAGAGAACTACATTTTAATCCTAAATCCAACATCCCGTATGCACCACCTCCTAATAATCATCATCATTTCTCAAAACAACCAGCCTATAAATAAATCCCATTGTTTTCTGCTTAACTCTCTGATAGATTTTTTAAGGAGCTCAACTTAAGAAGTTCAGACAATGCAAAATATTTTGAATTACAAAAAGACGTTTCTTACGTGCATGCCAATCTACCTGCTCAACTGCCTAAATTACATTCTATTACAAATACAAACATAGGTCATTTACATATTATTCATGCTGATCTATGTTAGCTTAGACATTTATATTCACGCTTAGTGTCACTATAACTCTGACTTTTTGTGCACTCAAGTCGAACACTACCAAAAAATATAAAATCAGGTAGAGCAGGGTCCTTTCTGCAACCTAACTCAACACGAGAATCAACTTGAGTCAATAAAATCTACATTTCCCTTTATCTACAAATAAACAGAATGCAGATAGCACTTGTTTGAACAGAAAGGGTGTTAAAATAAAAATTGCTAGATTCACTACTTCGTTTCTTCATTGTTTCTGCTTCAAGGGAAAATCAAGCGATGTGTAAACCGTTTCTTACAAATTATTTCCAACAAACAAAACAAACGCGTCGTGCACTCAAATCTAAGAAAAGGACACTGGCTCGTTTTTTCAGTCAAATTACCGTTTGCACAAACGCACAAAAATCAACTGGTGATCTCACCTAAACCCTTCCTATAATTAAATCCTATTCCCTCTATTTTCATATCTTAAACATTCCTTTGTTTCTTTTGAGTCATCGTTCATATGTATATATATACATGAAAATTTGTCTTATACATAAATCCTCATTTATCTAATTTTTATTCGCAGTTTTGTGCTATAAAAACGTTTTTGTCGTTTTCACAACTAGCAAAGCTAATGGGATGAGAACAAGAGAAACTGAGGAGTTAAATAAACTGACTATATTTACAATTAGTTTCATTGCCAATAAAACATGCTGGTAGACTGATAGACACGCTAAATTATTTTACGTAATATCCACGCTGTAAGCTATGTCAATAGTAAATGTGCATTGTGCACAACAGCATTACCAATACCTGCCATAAACAATACTAACTAATAGTTACTAATAGTATACATTTAAGTCGACATAAGTATAGTCTGCGAAGAAAACAATCTTTTATAGGTAGCTATAGCATATCTTTTGCATTATTTAAGCTCATAGAGAATAATACGTGCACACTCATTACCTGTAGACAAAAAGCATTTTTCTACGCTGAGTTAAGTGCTTCACGGAGAATGAAAATGAGCTCTCGCGTTGACTTTGACTTGGTTATTTACAGATACTTACTCGAGTGTGTAATGAATTACCCCTACATTTAGCAATGTGTTGTGTTGAGGGCTTCGTCTTTTTCTATTCTCACTCGTACGAGTAGAGATTACACTTCATGTCCAAGAATACATGAGTGCATTCAAGGTTTAGCTGCACTCCATACACACACACACACACATACAGATCTCTTTCATTTTCCTATTTAAATATCTGTTTAGCATTTCAATTGTACCTACTAAACTAAATACATAACATTAATAAAGTCTAGAAACACTTATAAAAAAATCTTCATAAATATTAACTAACAGTGCCAGTACTTGAGAATTAACCATTGAATTAATTCACCAAAAAAAGCAGATCAAATCAAATACCAGACTTATGCAGTAATAGACACAACAATCCATTTTATATACAGGATAATGTAAAGGCACAGGCTAGGAATAAGTTGAGCAGGCACTATTAGTGGAAGCACACATAATAAGTAGATATAAGTAGATGGCTAATGATTAGCCTTTTATAACACAGAAAAATGCAATGTTAACTTGTTGCTTACAATGGGCTTACATGTAGTGTGTAGCCATTATTTTTTTCGTCGTTATGCATCATGCTTTGCTTAAGCCTTTTATTCTCGTTGGAGTTTTATTAAGATTATTCAGACCAATACTCAAGGATAAATTAATGAGTACTTTAGACCTCATTTTCATTACACCAAATCTTAGTTGTTGATTATACAACTACTGTGATTCATTGCTCATTAACTACTACTGACGATGGGTTAGACACACATAACATTGTGTACATTGGCTATTTACTCATTTCCCTTCCTTTATAAAATCCCTTATAATGATCACATATCAACTCCTTATCACTGCCGCTTATCTACGCACTAGCAAATTGAACATTATATCTTATCCAGTTTTATTTCCTTTTACACAATTATTTATTAACTTCGGAAATCCTACATTTTCCATCAATATCATCCTTATAGGTACTTGTTTATGACCAGAACTAAGCTTAAAACACCTTTTTTAGCAATGTTTATTGCAGTAGCAAAATTATTAGTCACTAGCAAAGATTTACCTGATATAAATCTTTTCATCAATGAAAATTACATTCCCTTTTTACACATCTGTCGTTAAGATATGCAACGCGATTGGTATATTTTTGGAATATTAAATTATCAACATTTGACAAGAACGGGAGTCACTTCGTAAGAAATCAATTTAATTTCTATTGTTGACACACGCACACGAGTCATTGTTCTTGTCATTAGCAAAGTCGTAAAATTAATTAATATATAATAATAATAGACATTCACCATCTGACTAACAGAAGAACTCAATTTGTTTGTTCAATTGTATGCAAGGAAGGCGAAAGACCTTCTATACGATTGCAGTATTGTGTAGGAAGAAATAACAGGGGGTTTGTTGTAATTTGTAATGAAATTTTCTGCTCCCCAAGTTTAATGCACAAGATATAATGCCACATAATTACAAAGTGCGTCGCAAAGTAAGCAACACATGTGTATTAGTGAATGAAGACAATAAGTCTAGTTCTTCTAGCTGTCAGTGATGAATATTAAAAGATAAATTGCTTTACATTAAGGGAATTTTATTATTAGAGCACATAATTTTATATTTCTCCTTTGCATGCAAAGCGAGAATGAAAAGAAGTGTCAGAAGAGATGAAAGTGGATAGCGTACGTGATGTCAATAATGAACTTTGTCTACAGTCTCACTTTAGAACAACAAAATGTCATATATATTATAGGTAAATAAAGCTAGAGCAATGGTAAATACGTGCAGATTGATCTTATAATGGGCAACGACCGTGGACGTAGCTATTAAAGTAGCTAATGTAATTTTTGTCGGAGATAGTCAGAAATAAAGTGACTGATTATGAACATGGTGTTGTGCTCATAAGAAATGGCTATTTATTTTTTTGTTGGACGAAAGAAAAGAAAATTACATGCGTTGGTTTAATGTGGGTACCTGAGTGGATTGAATTACTTTTGTTGTTTACTTGTTTTACACCTCGGCTGTGTATATTATTAGAGATTGATGCTAATGTACTGGAGAGAGATGGAGGGAGAGATATTGAAGAGCAAGCAATTGAGAAGAATCCCATTTCAGAAAATGGAGACTATTAGGTGGTTGTATGCATAATGATACGAATTTCTCTGTTTTTATCCTCTAAAAAGGAGTTAGTGTTGTGTATGCTTCTCTTTTCGACAAGATAATATTATTTTGATGACCAAGGCCAGGTTAGTAGACACACCAAAGCAAAGGCAGTCAAGCTTCATGGGTACTTATGTCAGCATTGCTTGGTATTTCACATCTACAGACGCAGATAGCAACACACAGTAGGTAATTGCAGTTAAAGAGGAAGAGTATGTAGCTCTTTGCATTCTAACTTGAGTTCTATGTATGTTAAAATGCGTAAAAAGAATATAGAAACTGCAGCAGACAGGCAAAGAAGTTCTGAATGAGGCTACTGAATACTTAATTCAATAACAGTGCTCAGTTGTCTATGTCTGTTTGTATGCTAAGGTTCCTGTGTGCCCTAAATGTAATGGTAGATGCTTGGATGTGGGTAATTTTGAGATTGTCGTGAAGCTACCGTGAAGAAACGCCATCATCGCATTATGTATTTCCATTATTCTCAACTATACTGTCTTCGCTTTGAAACTTTAATATTCGCTTGTATTATGAATCCCAAGAAGAATAGAGGGACGAAGACGAAAACGGACAGAAAGAAAATTCAAAAGAAAAGAATCGAGAAGAAGAAGAGCATCATATATAGTCGAGCTAACAACTGAAAATTGAAGTCGTAGCTGAAAAATTTCATGTTCAAATTTGACATATGACTCTGTATATATATATAATTTTATTATTGACTGTATTACAGACTAAATGCTAGCTACATTGAATAGACTAACAAGGAATAGAATTACAGAGGATGAAAAGAGGAGACAAGTTCCACAACCCTACTTTAACTTGTCTCGTCCTCCTCGTCTCATCTCATGTAACTCACAGACTTACGCCTTTTTAAACTGCGAACAGCACGAAATGCACTGCTATATAGGATTAAGCCTCATTACAGCAATTTATGTTTAGACTCTTCTTTCACATTTAATATGATCACAATAAAAGAGTTCACCCTCCTCTCCCCATTCTCCGAATTTTCTCCCTATAATGCAATGACTACTTACAATGGATTCAAGAGAACTTCTTTTGTTTTCCTCCTAGTTAAAATCATTTAAAATTACAATTTTCCTATGAAATATCATTTTATTACTACTACATCCCTTATTGTCTTTACCATTCCCTTGTGTATGTACAAGGGGTACGTTTAATAGTCTTCAGACAAGTTGAAAAATACACAGAAAATTTTAATGTGACAACGAGGAAGACTAAATGTGTATGTTTAACAAATGATGACAAATCAGCAAAAATAGACAAGGGAGAAAAGCATCCTATTTTATGACATTTACTTAGATGGGTAGTGTACTATACTCTGCTAAGTACATAATTACTGTCAAAAGCAAAAAGCATTGCCTTCCTTTATTAACTGATTCTTCTTCCTTTTCAGGCTAAAAATAGGAAGCAGATAGACAGAGAAGCAAAAAAAGGATTTGCCGGCTTACCTCTTTCTTCTAATCGTCCTGTTGAACTGCTGTATGCCAAACTCGTGTCAATAAGCAGCAAAAGGTTCATCAATGTCCAGAGAATCGTTTTCCTCAGTTTCTGTCTTCCCATTTTCTGGCGGGGCTGATTGCCAGAGAGTCTTGCCATTTTAAGTCTTGTTTCCCTTGTCTCAATAAACTTGTCTAAATTGTTCTTTTTAGGAAATGTTGATCCTCGTTATTGGCTTTTTAATACACAGAATCCCTTTTCAAATTCTTTCTGTCTATTAACTAGAAAAACAGCATAAACAGAACTTTTAACTGCAAAATACACTTTCAATAATTTTTAATTTACATGTGCACTCCCTAGCAAAGCATGATAAAATCACTGGAAAACGAGTTCCAATGCGCAGCTTTTCTATTTTCTTTCACTGTGCAGTGCATTCCGCAAGAAAATCGAATGAATGTAAAATTCTATTGTTCACTGATTTTACAAGAGTGTCTTTGTTCCACAAATAAATATTATTTTCAGTTTCGTTTGTTTTCAGTTAGACTCTTGTGACAACAATTTTTTTCTCCACCAACTGCTTCGTGTCGAATAAATGGTTCATAGCAAAAAAAAAACTATTTGAGAATCCCTGCTGTTCCATAAAATGTAAACTTGAAATATATCGGTCACGTTTGAGTAGAGAAGATGAGATGGGAATGATGATCAGACGAAAGTCCAGTCATGAATGAATATGAATGAGTTGATTCAAGAAGATACACATTTAAGAGATCCTCCTTTCTTTCTGGTGAATGAATCACGGAAAGACCTAGAAGACGGGGATAAAACGGGCTTTAGCATTCTAAAATAATTACCTATACAGTAGATATGGTTATCTATGTTTTCTATGTTCGCCAGGTGTGTAATGTCTGCCGAACGCATACTAAGTAAGTCTAATCGAAACATTTCACTTTGTTAGCGGCTATATCTATACCATTAAACCACAGAAAAAAACTATCCTTAAGGCTTTTGCGTGGCATTATTATATAGACTGTCTTTACTAACATATCTACTTACACACTTTAGTATAACCATTATACTTACCTGACCACTTATTAGTGAGCACTTTGTGAGAGATCAAATCTGTCAATGAATGAACCCTTTCCCCTTTGTCAATCTAACAATAAGCCCATGGACATTGAATATGCTCATTCACTCATTCTGCCCATGAGACATCATACCGCAATGCAAAGATGTAATTTTCAAAAAATGATAATTGACATTCGTTAAGTAAAGTAAAAGATTTTGCTTCGGGCCTTTACTTACATTTACCAGTGTCATTAATTATAAGTATCTACCAGTGCGTTAGTGACATATAACTTTATGTAGCAAATAGTAACTAACCAAAGAAATATAATCTGATAATCTGACAAGCGCCCACATACACATGCTATACGTATAGAACTTTCCGTGTCCACAGGATATTACAATCTAACAATGTACAGATAATTCCACACATTTAATGGATCACTCAGAATAGGAAATTAATAGCTAAGCAGAAATGAACACTATTGAATCTATAATTTATTTGTTCCACTGAATTGCGCGATAATTTTATGTATGCTTGTTACTTTGTTACTAATTACCAATGTCCTGTGTGGGTAGCTTAAAAAGATGATCTAGAGCGAGCTGATTACACACATCATCATGCAAATAAGTTTTTGCAAGTTCAATGTCAAAAGTATATTCAACAAATAATGGTTGTAGTCGCTAAATTGTACTTAGAAACGAATGTTTCTGAACTGAACTTTATTGCACTTAGGCGGAGTTATTGAGGGGAGTAAAAAATAAATATTTGGTAACACTATTACAATTTCACTATGTGTGTACAGTGTGGATATTTGTGACAATATAGTTTAGAACTGTGAATAACCTCTGCTCATACACATTTACACTGGAAAATATGGTTTAACAAGGTTTTAAATGAACTTCTAATACTGTTATTACTAATGATGAGGTCAACCTTTCATTTGTCAAGGCTATGCATGGAACGATACTGAAATCAAAAAAGAAACCCGTGGATGGAGCTAACTAACAGGTAAATAAATCATGCACCTACGAGACATTTTGTGGTGCATATAATATACGTATGATAAGCTGATGGGTAAATAGTGTTATACTCATAATACGTACAATGCGATATGTGCGTTACAATTCTATTGAGGCACATCCGTTGTTTTACTAAACTTAGGAACCTGATACGATACCTGTACATGTGCATAGAACAAGAGTAAAGAGAAACCTTACATGAATAACGGCTAAAAAAGCGAAAGATATAGTGATAAAATATTGTGGAACAATAGAAAAATAGATGACTCACATTCATTAAGGTGAGCTGTTTATAGTAATCGAATCACACACACTGCAGTGGAGTAGTTAACGTGTGACGAATAGTGACGATGCATACAGTAATGTAAGTGATTGCTGGAATCTCTATTTCAAAAGGTAAACATGATAATATTCGGTTGCTGATGAGTAATTATTACAAACTAACTCAACCACTGTCTATGTTTAACTTCCTTCCCTATCATTCACTTTTCATACGAGATTTAGGATTTCTAACACTGCACTGTGAAGTAGAGTAGCGCAGTAAACCGTTTTTATATTCGATTTTACTACTGAGGCTGTAGGCACTTATGTAGGCATTTAAGTTTGAAATGTCTAGTAATGAAATTGACACACTAAAAGTGTCTGCAGAGCAGTATTGAGTTATTCCAGGATTTTATGTTCATAAAAGTTATTAGTATACGCTCAATAACTTTGGATATCATTCGAGGAGCTGATCTTTGTAGATTTTGATGACAGCTTGCTGATGGGAGTAGCAAGATTAGATGACTCCACATATGAATTGGTGGGTGGAACAATTAAGTTCACATTAAACTTTATCATCATTTCAAGCAGGAGATCTATCATAATAATAATGTCTCATATTGTCAGAATCTCTCCCTATTGTAATAAAAATTGCATATCAAAACTCAGGATGAAGATAAATATTATTTTATCTGTGTAAATGTAATGTGTTCGTAACATTTATGACATTGGAAGCACATTTACTATGTAAATACACACAGAAGCAATGGTAACTGAGAATAATTGCACTGTTAATGTAACAGATATATGCTTTTATCAAAGTGTTTGTCGGAGCTGAGAAGGACAATAGGTTCTGGAATTAACGTGATGATGATTGGCAATGGATCCACAAAAAACAAACTAGTAACGAACAAAAAGGAGTTAATAGCGATGTTAATCAAATGTGACTTTTGCACGAAGAGACTGTTGGAATTGTAACTGACGTTTATGGCTGATTGAAACGGATTTTACGTCTCAATATTAAAACATCCAGCATTAGAGCATGATGATCACGATGTATATGTATTCAATATTGGAAATTGTCTCATCTCACACAAAAAGTAACTTAGCAAAAACGTTGTGACGTAAATACATATACAGTATCATCCTTTATCCACCCATGTACTTAAAAGGAAAATGATCATTTATTGTAGCACATTAACCGAAAACCAACTGATAACTAAACAAATTAAATATTCCTTCAGTTAGTTGAAGTTGAAATGAAAACGTAGGCAAAATTGTATTAGTTCAATTGTCACGAAGTCACATTAACGGTTTATAATTGGATGTATAGTTATTTTTATGTGCTACATAAGTTATTGCATGTGTATCTAGCTATTCTCTTTGATGTGGCTGGCCGAGAGGATTGTATTTTTGCGGATGATGAAACACGTATGCACTGTGTGATACCGCAAGTTGGCGATAATTTATTAGGAGAACGGAAATTCTTTGCGTCTTTAATAAACGTTTGTTTTGTTTCATGAAATGCTTAGGGTGCTCTTATTTTCACTACATGTGCTTGTCAATGAAATCTTGTTTTGAAAAGAATTCTGTTCCAGATTGGATGTTTATGATGTAGAGTGAAGGATGTTGACAAAGGTAAATCGACAGATTTTGACAGCTAACAGAAAACGTAGACAAGAGCATCGAGCAGTGAGAACGTGGAGGAACAAGTGACGATATTTTCGTTCGTATGCAATAGCTGACAAACACTTTGAGACTGACTGGGTTGGTTTTGGTGGCTGGGAAAAAATGTTTCTTCTTTTACTTTTCAATAGCATATAGTTGGATAGGGATGGGTAGGAAAGGCAAAGCAAAGCAAAGGCTGACTTTTTCACTGTTGTCTTTATACATTATTAGGCTAGCCTTAGAAATAGAACGATAGCGATTCCCTGTCCCTCTCGTACGTACTCTTCTACAATAATGATGTAGCTACTCACTCAGTTCAGAGTCAATACATCCTTCATAATAATAGTTCATACTTTTATAGTCTACTAGCTCTACAGATAGCTACAATAAAATCACACAGTAGTAAAGTGTGTGTTACTTGGTTAAGAGCCTGCTTCACTGGGCTCCTTCTTCTTCCACTAATATTACATAACATTGCATTACATACTTACTTATATTTACCCCATCCCGACGCTTTACTTTTCTTTAACGTTTCTTTCACACTTTACACTATGACAAGGCATATTGCATAGAAATGCATTGATAATATATAGAACTAAACCTCACAGCAGATCCAGCCGCAAATTCTAAACTATAATCATACGTCTTATAGTTAGTCCATATAAATATAATGGCAAGAAAATCTAGTGCTACTATTACTACCTTACAATCCCTACCGACGCATTCAATAATACCACATCCAGATATCCACCCTCGCTCCTAGACTTGTCGTTGTCGTGAGAGAAAAACTTCTTAGGGCACCACAAAACATTGAAATCTATCCCAGTCAAATGAACGCTAAGCAAAAGTAAAGCCCAAGGGGTAAACTAAATAGGCATCCGTATTATGTTCTACACACTATCCTCAACTATAAACCTTTCTTTTCACAGAATGAGAGCAGCTACACCAGATGCGCTTTGAAAATCAAAACCCAAACCTGAACATTACCATTGTTTAATAACATTATAACGAATCCAGTCAAACGCAGTAATATGACACGGGAGATTTTCTCGAATGCCTACTCAAGTAGCTACTTGGTCCATATACATAACCCTCATAGACAACAACCAAAATCTTCAAGTGCCATATCGGTTATTGTTTGATTGGGGCACAAGATCTCTACTTTGGTACAAAGATTTCTAAGCCTTACAGGGGTATAGGCACCTATTCAAGATACATGAATTTTATCGGTTTTGAATTTAGAGGTGTTTGTAATGATTAGTAGGTATATCCCTTTAATCGCAAATTTGATATCAAATATAGAATGATACCCATGATTATGCTTTAAACTGAAAATGGTTACTTCACCTGGCTCAGTGTACACATATTATATGCCATTTTAAACTGGGCTCATGCTGTCCTGTGGTGTAGGCACGATAGAACATTAAAATGCGTATGGTGCATGATAATGATATGTGACCATTCTGACGATAATATCCTTCATTGTAAATAAACGTCAGCATTCTGAATTCCAACTTGTCTTTCATGTCCTCAGTTAGGAAAATAGTTTTCCTGAGGTAACTTACTTATCCTATTTGATATTCGTATTAGGGAAAAAAATATTTTTCATATCCTTTTATTTCAATTTTTAAAATGGTCCAAGTTTTCAGCACTGGGTTTCTCTTTCTACATTGATAACCGTAAAAAAGGAATATGCCTGCGACTCAATTATTATTACA
>JAAAYG020030738.1:0-15480 GCA_009936455.2 Tomocerus minor
AATGCTCAGTTGCCAGATAACCATAAATCAGTTTTTCAACATTTTGTTTCAAAAAATGCCAAAATAGGCACTTATAACAAAGCCTTATTTAGAACTGTGTTTCGGGAGATTCAAAGCCAAAAATTTCATTAAAAAATTTCTCAACGTTCGCGTGTGCGTTCATCCCAGAGTAACAATAATCCAAATCGACAAATCGTGTGTAAGGCCATGTTGAGTTGCAAGATATCATTATGTGCATTAATTTTGAAATTTGAATTTTTTAAAAATTTTGAATTTTGATTTTTGTTTATAGCATGTGAGGTGTCTAACGAAATGTATTGATGAATAGAGTTCATTAAGTGTGACACTTACCCTCTAAAATGAATATTGACCAATAATGTTATAATATATTATTTTTTCATATTTATTTTAGCATATTTAGCATTACAGTTTCAAAAGTGAATATTCAAACTAAGCTGTATTATTCCAGTAAAAGATATTCGAAAGGCCAGTCAAAACACGCGTATTTTGACGGGTCTTTAAAACTTTTATTAAAATACTGTAATATTGATTAGAAGGGCCAATCAAAATACGCGTGTTTTGATTGGTCTTCTTAAAAATCGTTAATTTGAAATTTGGATGTAAAGAGTATTTACCAATGACGGCTGGTTTCGGTATGGAACTCCTTTTACGGCTGTTAACAAAAAGTTATTCTTTTGTTAATCACTGTTCACTACAATCAATTCTACACAAAGGTCTAACTGCTGTAAAAAAAACCTTGACCCAGGACGAGTGCATTTCCTCAGAAATAAGACATTTTGAAAGTGTAACTTAAGGTTGTCTCTTTCGCTTGTCTTGTCGCTGTTATTTCAACAGACTTCTCCGTGCCATCTTGGACACACGATGTAAACAGAACTACGCAAAAAACATTGGTAATGGCAAATTAAAATCGGCACATTAAATAATCTTTTGGAGAATAAACACGGTATAAAAAGCTTTACTATAATGATATTAGTGGACTTACTATACCCAATTAGCACAGAAGACAACAGCGTTTTATCACTTGAGCCTGGACTCGCCAACGTTAGACTTACCATTGTTTTCTGCCTCTTCAGCTTTGGAACTTTTAAGATTTTCCGCTTCAGTAGACAGGAGAAGCAGTTTCGCGTTCAGTTTCTTATTCTCAGCGACTATATGCAGTATAGCACGCTGGGTATCAATTAAATAAAAATTAACAAATGAAAATAATGGTATATTACAACGGAATAATAAAAATTACAACACACAATATAGCAATATAAAACACAATGTAGGAATTAGGCAAAATACGCGTATTTTGCCTAATTCCTACATTGTGTTTTGAATTATATATAGTATATGAATATTCTGTAAAATTAAAATTAGGAAATCTTACAATACTTCTATTTCCAAAATCCTTTGTTTCGGGTGAATTTACTCGTATAATACCTGTTCTTCTACGACCTAAAGTACAAAGAAGCATGCGTATCCGTTTACTTCCAAATGCTTCCCAACACTTATGAGCAGGGGAAGGATAATTATTTATTTATTTTACCAAAATATTTATTTCAATATTTACTGAACATTATTGTTTAATATTTAAATATTAAACAGCCGAAATATTTACTTAAAATTAGAAAAATAAAAATAAGCTAAAATTGTCAAATCAAGTGAATATTTTTTTAGTTGACCAAGAAGTATTACTATTTTATTTGGCATGAAACATAAAATCACAAAAATTCGTAAGTTTATTTGACGCAAAGTATCATGACCGTAATGAGTGGATGGGCGTAGGGGCATATACCCCCCACCTCTCGAAATCTCGTATTTTTTCAAATTTTAGGCTTTCGAAATTGGAATATTCAAAAATATCGTAATAAAATATATGCCAATTTGAAATACACTTCTGCAATTGGTAATTACTATGGCAAGTTTTTGATTTTCAGTGGAATGGCTTTTATGCAAAATACTGTAGCGGGGCAAGGCGGGGACTAAAACTAGTGACATAAACGGCCGCTGGTCATTTTTACATACGTCTAGCATTCCTTAGCGATTAAAATTCAAATAGGATTTTACATGTTAAAATTAAAAAGTTTTTAATGTCATATTGTAAACGATACTGCGCAGTTAGAGCATTTGAAATTTTTCCTGAAAATTTAGCCTTTTATACAAAATACGCAAAAATGTACGCATGGTTTTAGAGGGCATTGATATTCCTTCCCTTAGTACAAATTGAAACTGACTTTTAATGACGTCACGTTTCCGGTGACAACCGGCAATCCACCGTTCTGACTGAACCTTCTTTTAATATATTTCTATATTCCTTGGTATCTCTTGGGCAACAGTAAAAATAGTTAGACTTAGACCAGTCCAGTGTCATATCATAATAGGACATTGGACACAAAATGACATCGCAGAGGCTGATGTTCCATTCCATTTAAAATTGTTGCAATTAAGTTCAATTTTATTTTATTTACATATCGTATAACAAGAACATCTTCCGGTCTACAAACTTAGTTAGCTGCAGCTTTTCGACAAGAGACTTGAATACCTATGTAACTAGGTTTAATTTTGAAATGAAACATTTAATCTAGAGCCTCTGCGATGTCATTTTGTGTTCAATACCCTATTGGACAGTCTTACTATTTGTACTATTGTTCAAGAGACACCTCCTAACAGTATTTAGAATAAAAACCATCCCACTGAAAATCATAAAAAATTTTTCATTACCAATCAGAGTGCATTTCAAATAAATTGACCAATCCATGGGAGACGAAAAGTCAGGTTCAGAGGCAAAAGTGCATATAACACATAATCAGACAGTGTAATTTTGATTTGACGTGGAGAATAAAATCTACAATTTTAATTATTTCCATACCATTTTCACTAGAAGAAAGAAATTTGGTGTTTAAAAAGTTCGAAATATTTAATTATATTTATTAATTGCTAAAACGCCTATATCTAAACTCTCCGAGGTCAAGTGACACTCTGAAAACATTTATTTATAAATATCTGTCCCCTGCTAGTTGCGTCTTTTGAAGTGCTTCTGATCAAATACGTAACTACTTACGTATGGATATATTGTCACCACCAGCAATCAAAAATATATGTTCGTAAATCTCCGTTTACTACTGAGAGGCATTAATACGTGAATGGAGTTTAACTACTGAGTACCTCTGATAGATGTATGGATATATTGTCACCACCAGTAATCAAAGATACATGTTCGTGTACATCCGTTTACTGCTTAGAGGTATTAATTCGTGTACGAAGTTCTATTGCGGAGTACTTTTGATACGTTTACGGATATTTTGTCACCAAATGCGAGCTTTAGTGCTTAGAAGTAAATGTTCGTATATCTTCGTGTACTTCTGATAGGTACTAATCCGTGTACTAAGTTCTATTAATGATTACGAATGATACGTCTACGAACTGGAAGTAAATAGCGCACGCTTTTAAGTGCTCGGAGGGACACTACCGTCTATAATTGGGAAGTAACTGGAAGTTAACGAATAAAATTAGTACTTGGAAGAGCTTGGAAGGAAACAAAAAATTGCGCGAGACATATTTAAAAAGTTTAGTAACTATTCGTAAACCTCTGGCTACTTCTGTTTGAGGATCATTTGACGAGGGGATCGAACCTGAATTTTCTGCTTCTTTCTTGAAGTCTATGGAGACTTGTATGTACAGATATTCAAACGTTTTTACATTTAATTAAAACATATTTTAATTAAACTATTATTATTTTAATTAATCTATTCTTAGGCGTTTTATGTACTACCTAAAAGAGAAGTATCCACATTTCAAAAACAGGCAGACGATTATAATGGACAAGAACGGAAATGATGAGGAGATTAAAAAACCATACCAATGGATAGTTCCGGTTCATAAAAGCCATCGAGCATTTTTTGGTGACAATCCAAGTTTTATTAAAGAAGATGGACACGAATCAGTTGAAAGCGAAGCTGCAAATTATTATTGGCAAATTAAGTTCCCTTTTGATGTTAAGGATGGAATGTATATAGTTAACTGTTGTACTAGCTATTATAAAAGTTATCATTGGGTTGCATTTTATATTAAGTATAGTAGAGTATTGTTCTTTGATTCACTAGAACAGAGCCTTGCTACTTATAATATACGTATATAATATGTCATTGTGGTTAATATATATGCTTTACGAAGTAATAATTCATTGACTTGCGGTCAATTCTGTCAATTGATATATGCAAATTATTTCAGAGTATGTTACGAAATTATATGTGCTGTATCTAAGGTGTCACTGAAAATGCCATTGAATTGATGCAAAAATAAAAAAGCACAATCTATTCGCTATGCTTTCCGTTAACAACTCACCGTTGCTTTTTATTTCACATATATTCATAGCCAGCTGGTCAAGATCATGACATTATTAACTTACACGGAACTAATTGTTCACAAATGATGTTTCCTTAATTACTCGTAAAAGTTACATTATTTATGTACTATTATTATTACGCTATGCAGGCTAGATTCATCGCTCACATCACTCAAATTGTTTATAGGACTACTCGAAGCCTCAGTATCCATTTCAGAATGGTGAGGTAATTGGTTTGAATATTCGGCCCCCAGCTTGGTGAGAAGTTTTTTAGTTTTTGACTTCAAATGGTTCATGAGTAGGCTGCTGCTCAGGAGCCTCCGTTGTGTGGCTTTCTGATGATGATGGAAAGTTTGATTGAGCGCCCCAATCAATTCCAAACCCGAGATTTGGACACGGAGACGACTCGTGGTCAGAATTATTTCCTTCAATCCGAGGAGGAGATTGACATTTTGAGACGTTTGTGAAGTGAGTGGAATTGGAGTCATTTAAGCGATCTGACTCATAATCTGCTACTAGAAGCAAGGGAGTGAAAAACCCAATTGTAGGGCATGCTATTGTATTTCATGTTTCTGCTTCTAATATCAATGAACCCCCCCTCCCCCAAACATGAGAAACATCCGTCAATAGGATAACTTCTGCTTCACATTTTGAGTCATCGATTACTTTAGTTATCTGAAGGTACTGCCTGGATATTTGATTTTCTAGATGACTCAAAAATGAATCCTCATGTGGTGAGAGAATACCATCCTCAAGAGTGAGTGTTAGTTGGTTGGTTTGCATTAACTGCTCTGGGTCTATGAGATCTCATATGCAGCGTTTTCCATAGTCATCTGATATTGATCATGAGGTTTAAGCTTGAGAAACAGGAATTATTAACAGTTTTCGCAGTTTCTAGACACTGAATCTTGCCTATTTTATTCTGAGTGACTTCGTCCCATTGATTACAGGGGTTAGCGCTGCAACTTTTCTCTTGGCTATCACGCATTGCTCCAATTCAGAAACATATGTTATTAATGGTTGTGGTCTTTCCTGCATGTAAGGTAATTATTTGTTGAACATTATCCTTTCCTAAGCGCAATGCTATTGCGACTTTAGATGCAAACTTCAATTCAGGATAATTGGAAATTGATTACGCTTCACTGGTTGGATTATGTAATGCCGTTCGTGGTACGAAGTCGTCCGAATTCCAGACATTTTAAAACATGGCATTCTGCTTTTGCGTATAAGTTAAAACATTGAATGGAGCTTTGCGATTTTATAACCGTCTCAATAGTAACCGTACCGATATGATTATTTTGAGAATCATCAATTCTTATACCTACAGGCTTGCAGCTAGCTTATTGAACAAATATTCTTTTTATCGTTAGTATAATGACACTCGTGACTGGCAGCCGAGATACTTGCTACTAGGAAATGGCCATGTCAGCCAAACTGTAATTGTCACTATAATTCTTGTTACATTACATATAGCACAACATAGACTGCCAATAAATGTTACACAAGATACACCAATGAATGTAGTCGTAAAAATAAACATTCTTCCATCGATCATAGCACAATTCATATTCGATTAATTTGCAGAATTCTTGGACATGTTGCACATCAGATGTTGAGGACGAGTTGAAATCAGCAAACCATATTACAATGTGGGTATTCCCTGATGTCAGAAGCATGTGATTAGATAGTCTTAGCTTTGTTTCTTCCTAGGTTGGCTTTATCCATACCATTACAGGATTTTTTACCGCCTTTCATAAGTTTAGCTATGATAGCTGGTGTTGTTATTCGAATTCCACTTTCCGTACATTCTACGTTACAATTAATGCATGGATATTGTTACGTTGTTTTCTTCTTTCTTAACCGGTAGGTACATCATAACCAAACATTCAGGGTAGAATTCCCCATTGGTGAGCACTTGTGGATGACGTCTGATTTTAAGGTTGAGCATGAATACGTTTCTCGAATTGTGAATGCAGGAAAAGTATTGACAAAAAAACTTCAGTTAAAAACTAGACATCACAACTGTAAGTCTGGAAATCTGTCCTGTTTATTTCTTGCTGGAGATTTAGTGTTGACACTGGATAAGTACGTCCTTGATTGATCAGTCAGAAATTCTTCAGTAAAATGTCGACAACGTGTATGTAATGTATAGTTGCCTACTGCACAATAATGTGATTTTATTTCCGCCAATGATAGAAATGATATATTCGATGTTCTATTATGGCGTTGGCACTCAACTTTATCCAAAGTTGAGTCTTTGAATTCTCGGCATTCCGCATCTGTTATTTCAATGCAACCTGAGACGTCGTTACAAACAATGTAGGTACCATAAGTCCACTCCCACCCCAAGAAATACTGCATTTCATGGAGTTCCCTGAAAGTAGCAAGGCTGAACATTTTTTCTTCCTTAGCTCACCCAATAAAATAAGTAATGAAAAGCAATCCAAATTAGTGATTAATCAGAAAAACGGTATCGCTACCACCAGGCAAGAGAGAAACACGTCAAACTAGCAAGGATTTTAAAACACCAGATTTTAATCAAGATCCTGAACAAATAGTTAGGAAAGGAGTTACCAAAACAATTACCTTTTGGTAGTAGCCTATTCGGACAAAAAGGTACCTACTCTTACGAAAGACAAACAAATCAACGTAACTCTGATCAAGGTGACACGTTCGAAAATCAAAATCAAGATCATTTGAAGATTCAGGTTGTAGCTCCAGTGAAAAGACAGTGGCAATATTAGAGTATTTATGTATGTTAGCAGAAGGCGTATTAAGTAAAAAAGCTGGCCGAACTGATAGTTGTATAATCAATATAAACCTGGTACTTAAAGATAAAACTGTTTTTGTCAAAAATAAGTTCACTATTCATAAGTTCAAAATAATTTATTAAAAACCTTAAATTTGTTGTTTTTGTGGTATGTTAAATTGTATTGTATTGTACTTGTATTATAGAAGACGGAACGCTTTATAGATTAATCTCAATTCAATATAGTAGTAATGGTAATATAAGAACCAGAAAAAAATTTTTAGTCTGTACTAAAATTAATTAGTACTAATCAGAGGAACCGGTGTTGTAAATATTAGTTGCATAATATGATTGGCACAGAATGGTAATTAGTTGTCTTTTGATCTTTTTGTTTTCCTTCTTACAGATAATAAAAGTTCCATTTTTCCTAAAAAATTCTAGTACTTGCAGAAATTTTCTTAATGCATATTTAAGTATTAAAAGCATTGTAAGTTTGGCAAACTACGCTGGCCATATTTCTGAATAATACAATTTTAAATTTTAAGCTATCATAGCCTTTTAATCTATCTGAAATTGTTTTTATGAAAGACAAATTGTAGTAAAAAAATTAACATTTGAGAGTTGAGATTTGTGTACAGATGAGATAGTTGAGACAGTTTTTTAGTAGTCAAGATCATTTTTACCGGATTTTTATTATTATCCATTGTGGGCTTTAAAGTAGATGTAATAGGAGCCTTTGTCAGTTTAGGAAATGCTGTAGTTGCTGTTTTAGGTGGTTGCTGTGTGGACAAGCTATTGCACCTGGAATTAATAATAATAATTGAATTTTCTATATCTCATCATCTAACATTTTTCTCGTCGTTAATATTGATATTTTTATTTATAGCAAATTATAATTACGATTCACATTCACTGTATTCAAAAAAACTTGCATTGTAGCTTGACACAGGAAACACAGTCTTCGTTAAAACGGTCACAGCTTGTGCACTGAACCGATTATGAAGAACACAATTTATTCATTTTTGATGTATGTATGAATGTGTTTATTTTCGAGAATGGTTACAAAACAGTCTGAATTCAACAAAAAAATTACATGGAGATTACAGATTTAAGGGGACTTTAATTTATAATATATGCAATTACAATATCTGATATAGGCCAAATAGACACAAATAATTATTTTAACAATATACTACAATATAATTCTTTGGTAACTGTGCACTGTGAGATGAGTACGTGATTGATTCTTGTTTTTTAGTAACGAGATAACTGAGCTGGTCATCTTCGCTTCGCTGTCAAAGAAATTGATAAGGCAAATTGGAGAATTTGCATATTCTTCATTATCTTACTGATCAGTTTCCCTTCTGATTTTGTCAGCGCCATTTTCCACACCATAACTGCATGCCACATTTTCGGTTTAACAAAAATACTGAACTTTCAGTTTGGTGAATTAAACCTCCTTGTACCCCTGCGGAAGAGACAGATTTTGAATCTAAATTTGATCTTGTAGCTGCCCTTTTAGCAAAGAATACCGTCCAATAAGTCACAGCACATTGCAACACGTACTCACTCCTACAACAACTCACTCCTACTTCAATGCTAATTTAGTTCAGTATCTGATTTTTGCTGTTGAATTTTTGTGTATGGCTTAAATGGATAAAGATTTCGGTCGGTGCTGAGTCATTCTGTGATCAAATTACCTACACTTCGACTTTGCATTTGTAACATTCCTAGCACTATTTTGGTTGGAAGTGGTTGGAAAAGTAACTCGTTCTTCTTATTTTGTCTGCAGGCTTCTTGTCTTGATATTTTATTACAACAGTATTTGAATTATTCGCGAAAAACGACATGCGTCTGTATATTTTGCCTAAAATTGCTAAAATTATTTGAATTATTCGCAAAAAACAACATACGTCTGCCTATTTTGCTTAAAATTGCTTATTTCAATGTTCTAAATGCATACTTAAATTTGTATATGTATGTCCTTTTATCAGTTATTGAATATCCTGAATTTTGTAAAAATAAATAGTGTATATTTTTATTGTACAACATTCATATTTTGTAAGTTCAATCTGTTAGCTTGAAACTGTTTTATTATGGTTTTCCGTTTTTATAAAAGTTCGTCGGTAGTATTTCCTCACCGTTGGCATTGGCAACATTTGAGCTGCTCTAGTCGCTTGGAAAAGGCAGGAATGGTCCATTCTAAAAATTTAATAAATATATTGTAAACCCACACGTACCACATCAATCATCATAATTAATATTTTGCATTGCCTTTGCTACTTAGGAAGAATTCTGGAAGCAACCGAATTTTCAGAAACGTTGTGAACGATATCGAGTAATCATTAATTTTTCGCTCTTTTTCTTTATGGTTAGATAGCCACTGTGGTTATATTTGACAAACTTTGTTGAAACCGTCGACAAATACAAAGCACTTATATATTTCGCCATGATTTATATACGTTGCCTTATACATTCTTTTGGTTTTCGAAATACTTCTTGTAAAAATCAAGAACGGCCTGGTTCGGATAAATACCGACCTATTTATGGTTTTGAAATTCATCTGTAATTACTTTCTGTAGCTCGAGAACGACGTGTTTGGGTTCTAATATAAACACGCCAGGCTTGTTTTTGTTTTTTTTGGCCTTTACATGATGTTACGTTTTCAAAAAATTTTGTAATTAATAAATGATACTAACGCTAGCGCGTAGTGGTTTAGAATTTTGATAAAATATTTAAATGTGCTTACCAATAACTGGAAAATTGTGTAAATGCAAGTAAATATGAGTAGGTACTTTGTATTTTGCTGCATAGATTATAAATATGAGCTGAAGATATACAGAGCATGTATTAAGACAATACATATACATTGATTAGATATGAGAAATTAGATGTATTTCTCAAATCTCATCTTATGTTATGAGTTTCCACCGCAAAAGTCATATTTCACTCAACATGTGCTCACTTAGTTGTTTTCATGCAACAAGTATGAAATACTAACATTTCAATTATTTGTATTAATGAAGTTGCCGGTTGATTCGTTTTATAAAACTAGATTTGAAAAGGATAAAATGCATTCTAAAGTGGGATTCAAATTAACAAGTTGCACACTCACAAAGTTAACAAGTTTAATGGGATCGGGAAATGTTTGTAAACATTCATTTATATAATATCTATTTATTGTAAGTTCGGAATTATTTGGGTTTTAGCATTCTTTCTAAAGATAACGAAAATGAAGTTTAGTTTGAAAAGCATTGGATAGAGAAATTGTGTGAATAATTTAGAGACAATGGAAATGGGGGGATTTTGTTGGTGATGCAATAAAAAAGCCGTAAAGTTCCTCTGGAAACTTTCTAGTGAGACATGGAAAACAGAAATTATCTGATCATTTGCATCTTCTTTGTTCTTGACGAAGACTATATTAGGGTATGTTTATTTCCTTTTAGGTTAGGTTCGTCCAGTCCCTATGCTACGTCCCTATGCTAAGTCCGTATGTTAAATCCCCATTTTAATAAATACGCGTCCCTTTTTTCAAATTTTGGACGAACCTAACCTAAAAGGAAATAAAAATACCCGAATATCTTAATGCTTCGTACAGCGTCACCCGTCGTGAACAAGGAAGACACGATCGAAATTTGATTGGCTGTTCATTTTGTGGCAGTTAGCCGTGGTGGCAGTTATCCCGGTGGCAGTTAGCCACTGTGGCAGTTGACCTGGTCGCAGTTAGCCGTATACGAATTGTTGCTCTTGGCTATGGCGAAATTGATTTATAGTGCCAAAACGATTGAGGAAGTACCATGAGCACCGCCATCAAAATTAACACCTCTGCCCTTGTAAGTACAAATCAAAATAGTTATAATATCAGTATTTAAAGTGGCTGAGTATTGAAATAAAATTGTGGCTTATTCCTTTAGTGGCAAAAACGAAAAAGGAAATTGGCACAAGTGAAGAACCTTCGTGTCATTTGAAATTTTTGCTCACTATGGCTAATCGTCAAGAAGTCAAGAAGTCTTTTGGCCGGTATTATTATTATTGTAATAGTATATTACATATTATAATTACCTTCGAATAGGCGAAATGTGTGGGTTTCAACTGTTGAAACTGGAGGACTCATGGTTGTGGACGGTGGAGAAGGACAGATAGTCGGACTCGGAAAGTCATCTGCCTGCCTGTAGCATCTCCCCTCCGGCCATTGAAAACCTTGTGCCAAACAGGGGACGCAGGTTTTAAAAAAATGACACGGTGACAAAGTGGGAAGTGTGTTGTTTGTTTAGCAGAGGATGAGCGTTATGAAAGAATCTTGCCATTTTCTGTAGATAGATATATAGGGAGGTGACGATGCATACTTCCATATGCACCAGTAGTAAATAAAGCCTTCTTTTTTAATTGATGATCTAATAAGTAATTTATTAGATCATCATGTAGTTAATATAATAAATTTGCCTAAAACGTTCAAAAAAGAAAAGGCTTTTCTTAAATAGAGTTCCATTTTTGAATCAAACCCAACTGTAATAAAAAATTGGTCATAATAACTTCCAGAGGACAAACGAGAAGGAGCAATTCACGCTTCTTCACAACCATGCTAATGCCGTACTGCCCTGTACTACACTGTGCTATCTAGCTACACCACCTGGACGTACCTACCGGACGGACGGTACCTAACCGTACCCCGAACTTCACAGATGGTCTTTTATAGACCGTACCCCGAACTTCACAGATGGTCTTTTATAGACCGTACCCCGAACTTCAGAAATGGTCTTGTATAGACCGTACCCCGAACTTCACAAATGGTCTTGTATAGACCGTACCCCGAACTTCACAAATGGTCTTATATAGACCATACCCCGAACTTCACAGATGGTCTTATATAGACCATACCCCGAACTTCACAGATGGTTTTATGTAGTTTGTACCCCGAACTTCACAGATGGTCTTGTATAGACTGTACCCCGAACTTCACAGATGGTCTTATAGAGACCGTACCCCGGACTTCACAGATGGTCTTATATAGACTGTACCCCGAACTTCACAGATATAATGATACAGATTAAAACTCTTATATAGATCGTACCCCGAAGATTGTCTTAGGTCTATATTTTACCCTCTAAAGAGCTAGATAGATAGCTTTCGGTGGAATTATGGAATGGAATTATGGAATGGAATTATGGAATGGAATTATGGAATGGAACTGGGTGGTATTTAAAAATTTTCAAAAATGGTCCTATTTTGACCGAGCTTCAATAAGGTATATTTTAAAAACCACTTTTGACTGGAATAAAATTAGTCACAAAATGATCAGTATATAGCTTCAGTTTCAAGAGTCAAGCTAGCTTAAGGGAACCTCGACCATCGACAGCACATGCGCCAATTAATATTACTACGGATAGTTAAAGAGCAGATAGCAAAAACCGCTCATTCGGTAGGAGCTCATCTCATTCAACAGCGTTTTAGTTTTCGCGCAGTGGTGGTCGATTTTATTGCTTCCTAACAATGGCCTAGGTATTGGAATTTGGAAAAAATAGGCAGAAAAAATAGATCTCCTTTTTGGGGCATCCGATTTTGAAATGTAATATCGCAAAAAATCAAGAATACCTGCCCCGACGGTAAGTCATAAGGGATTTTTTAGCTCTTCAAACAACGGAGAAATAAATACTATTGTCCCAACTTCATGCATTTCTGCCACTCTACGAAAAAATTAATTTTGGCGCTTGTAGACATTTTTCGGAGAAACCCCTACGACTTTCCCTCCGACCGAAAAGGCCTACGTTTTAAAAAACACCCCAGCCCCCTTGGTGGTTAAAAAAAACGATTTTTGCGTAACGTCGAGGCACCCTTAAAGTTAGACATTTTTACACCATTACTTAAACACTATGCTGAAGTTCAATCTACTCCACAAGGACAATTGGGCAACAATGAATGCATTTCTCGGTACACTACAAAAATATGCGGACAAAAAGGAAACCAACAGGGTCCAGTAACGCCTTGAAGAACCTAATGAACTCAAACAAATGTCCGTATGGGCCACACGACCAAGAACTCGAAGTGACGTAGGGAGGCTCTCATGAGAGGGAGCAAAATCACTTGACTACTTTTGCGGCACCTCTTCTTTCTGAACTTCTATTGGATCCGGGGTGAATCTAGGAGGGTGACTACCTTTAACCGCTTGAGACACTCAGGCATTCATGAGCTGGATTCATGGTGGGGGTGATGTCTATGTCTCAATTTTTCTAATCAACCCTTGAACACCTATGGATACTTCAAAATAAACTGTGTCTACTAGTTAGTACATGTACGAAACAAGGTGCTATAGACCGAATTTGAAATATTATACTATTGTCACCGTCACTTGATCTTTTAGGGAGTGGGGGTGTTTTAAATGATATTTAAAAAAAATTTAAATCATGCAAATAATTAGCTTTCGACTTTTGCTAGTCTCATCAACCGACCTTAGCAACATACACTTTTAACATACAAATCCACTCTAATTTACCTAGCATGAAATAGCGCCCGGAATACATGCTTACCGATTGTCCATAGTGTGACGGTATATGATATTGATATGTTGAATAAGGCAGCTGGCTTTCGTCGGTTTGTCGTCAAGGTTCGGCTCAAGAAGAATTATGGAAGCTTGGAGTATCATTCCTATATATACGCGTATATCCGCGCAGTATTGGGCACGAAATATGTAACGATCATGCTGAGAGCTTCTGCCGACAACTAATGGAACTGCGTGTACTGAAACTTTGCTATGGTGACAATGTAAAAATATTTTGAAACTGCAATATTCATTTTTAAAAAGCCATTTCGAAACCTAAAATTTCCAACAATATACCGGACGATTCCTGACGGAAAAACTTGGTAACTGGGTAGAAAACATTTTCGAATTTATTAACAATGTGTCCTCAAACGTACACGAAAATTATCAAATTTGTTCTCCATATTACTCCGGACTGGGGATCAAATGACAAAATGTTTTTTACAGTTGATTCTTAAATCACATTTTTTGTACAGGACTTTTAACTGTTGGACTTGGTACAACAAAAATGGATTTGAAATAATGCATAATCCTCCAATGGCTTTTTTGCATACTCTTGCCTCTAAAGCTTTAATACACACGACTTATACTAAGTGCACAGACTAGTTAGTATCTAATGGCTCTGATCAAGGTATTGTTTTGAGAAATACTCAACACAACACTACTGGAAGCTCAATATACTAAAATCTGCGCGGCATCGACTCAAAGTTTGAAACAGTTGTAATAGTAAACCACGTACAGAATTTCTTCTGTTGAGATTTAACTAAATGTTGAATGTTGACTAGTCGTACTTGACCGATTCGGAAAGATGGACAGATTGTTTGAATTGGCCAATTGTGAAAAACTTGGCGACTATGTCATTGCCAAAAGTAACTTGGCAGAGGGTCAAATTATTTTGGACGAAGAACCTATACTAAGCAGCCCAGCAAACTGTGAGAACACAAGAAATCCAGAGTATTCCTGTGTGGGGTGTTTTCGCATCTTGCCTACTGATTGTCTGACGTGTTCACAATGTCAGTTTCCTATTTGTAGTCCTCTTTGCTCGAAGGTGATGTAGATATTGTTTGTTTACTTTATTCATTAGTAGTCAAAAGTCATCAGTATTGCCTTAAATATAGAATATTTTTACTCCAAAATGTTAATTTGTTTACGAATTGCTTCTTTCAATTTTTACAGGAAAAATTCCACAGCAACTTGGAGTGCAAGCTGTTTAGCGACAAAGGTGTTCTCCCCTCCCCAGATGTTTACGTGGCTTTCAAGTTTGTTCGAGTATTTGCATCGATAAAGAAATTTCCAGAGCGCTATGAAAAGTTTCAGCGCTTGGCTTCGGGGATTAGCCCCGCTTTAGAAAAAGATGCTTCTGTGATGAATACCGAGTGCAATTCAGTGTGGAAATTCTTGACCGAAAAATGTGAAATGCCAGTTACTCTTTCAGAGGTTACACGAGTATGGGTAGCTTTGAAGATAAACAGTTTCATGATTCAGTCGGAAGACAAGTAAGCTGCTTTTCCTACCTGTTTATTTATTGAAGTATGTTTATATAGAAATTAATATATATTGTACGAGTGATAACAATATTTAAGTAATTTTGGAATGGAAAAGATATTATGATGACCCCTCTCTTTTTTGAGTCAAGGCGCACTTATACTCATTGTATTGACGTCATTTTACCTTTGCATTATAATGTTGTGGAAACAATATTTTTAGGAAGTTTTGTCCACATCTTTCTGTCTGTCATAATGGGTGAATACGTCTTCGCGATAACACATTAACCCTAGAAGACTTAAGATACGTTTTATACTGTAGTGATTAACATGGTTACATTTGTAACCACATATTTTGTAA
>JAAAYG020030749.1:0-15474 GCA_009936455.2 Tomocerus minor
CCATTCGGCGATCGGATATGTACCATTCGGCGATCGGATATGTACCAGTCGGCGATCGGATATGTAATGGTACCCTACTCTTACCATGTACTTACAATACAATCTATTATGCTTAATATAATATTACTGTAATGTTATAGGGTGTTAGCAAAGATAGAGCTAGTTGGAGTGCTAACAAAAATACACGTCTAGCGATTAGTAAGGTGAAAGCTTTAAGAATAGCTCAATTGAACTTAACAGCATACTTACTGTAGTGTGGAAAACTAAACTTAAACATTCTACTGGCAGAAAACGTAGGATCTTTCTTTCCTACGGGGGAAAGTGAGCTGGAGAGTCTTCAGAATGGTAGGATATGTAAGCAAGTAGAAAGTGTCGTGTTTTTAGAGCATTTGCGGCTATGGCATGTTTTTCGGAGAAGAGAATAGTGGCGCATGAACGAAACGTGAACTGGACACAAAAGTACGAAGCTACATAGTGTCTTGAGACTGGAGAGAACGAAAGGAGATATACAGATGATGGTAGGAAGAGTTTTGCTCTGTACTAGCCGGGTATCATAAAGTGGCTCGGTTGTGCGCTTTCCCTTATTGTGGAAAAGAGAGGGGAGAGAACGGGAAAAGAGCCGGACGTAGACTCAGGAACCTAAGGACGGCATTAGTTGCGTAGTCAGAATCCTTCCAGGTTCAAACTCCTGATTCACATCTCTCAGTTTCTGTTGGACTGGAAACCGGGAAGTGTGCTGGCTGCTCATAGACCTGCCAGACTCAACATGTGCTCCTCGTCTTCTGCCATCAGTCTCATTCCGTCTCTCTGATTCAACGTGTGCACTTCTGGCTCTGGATCTCACGAAGACTTACTTGTTAGGACAAACACTTCTTTGCACTTTCCTCTCTAATCTCCGACAAGTTTTTCACGACTTGGACAATAACCTACACCGGAGAATAATAGCTGACTAAAGGAGCTAACATTGAAAGTTGCAATTGTTCCTCAAGACGACCTCCTAACAAAAAACATCAACAATAACACCACGAAATAGAGAAACTCTTGTGCTAATCACAACTCTAAGTAAACTAATTGTACTCTGAGAGAGACTTAGCGTAGTCTTGAAACTTTTCCCCACTTTCTCCTACCTTGTTATTATTAACTGTGCTGTCTATTAAGTCTATCTTAATCTGTGACGTTTGCCAAAACTAAAACTAAGATTAACAATCTCACAACTCATACTGATTCCTGCACAGATAATAAACAGAAATTACTGTAAGAACAAATAATTATCACAACACTACCTACAAGTCTGCTACAGAAGTTATTTGTGTAGTGCATAAACAATTTTCCCTATACTTACTATATACTCAATAATAATATTACTTTCTGTTGGCTACAAGCACTTATCTGGGGCAGAGTCAGTCCAACAGTCGAATCTCAACCCACTAACAATAAATTTTCTTGATTCGAATTCTTCAGAGATCCTGCAACTCTACAAATTATACAGCATCAACTGCACAAAAGGTAAGTTTTCATTCTAACCTAGTCGAAGTAGAAAGCACAACTTTCCTAATTTCTAGTCATAGAACTTGATTGTCTTCGATAATTTATTAGTGTGTTAATTATCTTTTGTATTTTGTCACGAAATGAGATTTTCTCTCACGTTCTCCAGCAACCCTCTTCCTTTCTAAGAATAAGAACAATTGTACAGTCTGAATCAGACGTTATGCCTGTATACCATGTGTAGCATGCTATGTTTTCTGTCTTGTCTATGAAATGAGTGCATATTACATTTGCATACATTCTATGGCATTTCTTATCAGTCAGTAGCTGGCTCACCGTACTACTACAACATGCAGTGACAAATTAGTTACTTTCTAATCTAATACAGTTAGCCAAAAAGAGAAAGAGTTAGCAAAGTAATCTAAAAAGCAATATATTTCTTTACGGTAATTTCCTATCTTATCTCCTGCTAAGACACACAGTCAGAACCTGACTGAGATTAGGCCTATTAGTTGAAATGGAGGTGACAGACGGTGCTCTCTACTCTCGTTTACTCAAAGCAAAAGAGAAACATACAGACATGCAATAAAGAAGGAAGTAATTAAGGGGAAAAGTGTTGCTCCCACTACTTCCCTCAGACTTTTCATCTATCTCAGACTGTGGTAATCCTTACTTTTTTGATTTTTGTACGCTGCAATCTCTAAAATAGGGCGACCCCAACTACCTACCTATGTAATTATCCCAAAAGCCTAGCTAACTATATGAAGTTGTACAAATCAGCCCAGGCATGCATAGCTTTTGTTACGTTGCAATACAATGAACATCCTTACAATAGACAGCCATCTTTTCCGTCTGATTGGATATCTATCCGCATTTAGAGTATGCACTTAGAAAACCTCATCTTCCTATTGACAACGTCTGCAAGTACCTAGAAGAGATATTAGGGAAAGGTTAGTCTCCTTCCTCCTTCCCATTTACTCCATGCTTGTTGCAGCATCATTTTTCTTAGTTCCTATTTGTATTAAGGGAACCTTTAGTTTTACTTAGTTCCACTCCAGATTGCTCTTCTGATTCTATTACTGGTGAAATGAAATGACACCATAAAAGAGCCTAATGAGCACTATGGAGAAAAGCGAGGAAAGGCGAAGAGATCTATTTTATGGAAACAGGGATCCTTCTCAATCTTCACATGAGTTTCTCTTGAACCTCTTCTTCGTCTGTAAGTGGAAGTTTTTGTTGTATATCATCTTGCACCATATTGGGGTGTTATGTGATACCGGAAACAGGTATCTATCTATTTGGCGTCTTTATTGGTATATACATTCCTCGCTTCGCTCCGAAAGATTAATTAATAAAACCTTTGAACTCTGATTTTCTTTACTGTGCTTTTCCTACCAAGGGCGCACGCACAACGTTCATTTTAGTTAGAAGGTAACATTTCAGATTAGAGGTTCGAGAGTCGAGGAATTGGGTCCGATATTCTGTTTTAATACTTTCTATTATACATATATACAGAGCTTAGATATGTCCACAGTCCATATCAAGGCGTATGAACTGTTGTCCCCTGTCTTCACATTACCCCCACCCCCCTTCCCCCTGCTGGACCAGGTGAGTTTATTAGAACGGTTGCATTGTATTTCATGGGATTTTTTGTTACTGGACAGAAAGTCGTGTATAAATGTTCAGAATTTTACAAAGGAAACGTTCTACTAAACTCACTTGGTGCGGCGGAGGGGTGGGGCATGACGGAGGTAGGACAACAGTCCACATGACGGAGGTAGGACAACAGTCCACACGCCTTGGTCCTCACAGAATTATTATAGGCTTCATTTTGCTTAGGACTAGACTAGTTAGGACTCATAATAACCCAGGATCATTTCCTAGCTACGCTTTTACATTGTGCTTTACTTTTCAGAAATAGCAACTGATTTTTTATGCAGACAAGTGAGTTCCAGTTTATCTGCATGGTTCGCACCGGAGCAAATATTAAATTGACATACGACTTTTTTAACGTTACATGACTATAGTTTTTATATTACAATTGCTCTTTCGTTCCAGTATCTTCTGCTTACCTGCATGGACCTGTATGAACCTCTACTCTGATATAACACAAAACAGGGATTGATGATATTATTCGAATAGCTTTATTATACTATATTCCCTTCAATTCTCAGACTAGTGAAAGTAGACATAAAGAAAATAATATGCAAGCTCAGATGTACATAAAGTGAAGCAACAAATATTAATAA
Organism: Tomocerus minor; assembly: GCA_009936455.2. Lineage (NCBI taxonomy): Eukaryota > Metazoa > Arthropoda > Collembola > Entomobryomorpha > Tomoceridae > Tomocerus > Tomocerus minor. The sequence goes on from JAAAYG020030749.1 coordinate 3,735, forward strand.
AACGAGGCGTTTGCCACTAGGCACTAAAAGCTTCAAAATACTCGATGTAGGCACTTCAATTATCATGCTCTGATGATCTTAAATTACTCCTTCATAGACGCATAAGCCCCTGACACTCAAATTCCTCTTCCATTCGGCAGATTTTAATTATACAGTGATGGTGTATGGTGATACTGAGGTGTAATTTAAAGTGTGTCTTAAAATAAAGCACGTACTATGCTACTGTTTTGACAACTTTAATTATCGTATTTTAAACTTGTTAGTTGTTTGTACGGTTATATTTCGCAGCACAACACCTGTTTCTATATAAAGTTTTAAGGTATACGAAGATACCTACGCAATTATGGTTTGTTTACGAAATTACTGAAATGGGAAAATGGATGGCGAAAGTAGCCCTAAAGAAAAATTAGAATACGGACGGTGATTTGATTTGAGGAAAACATTTTCTATGTCATGCATTTCGTTGCTTTAGACAGGAGGATTGTCCTTGAGGCAATTCATTCGTTGCCCTTGTCTAATATTTCACGGGATAACACCTATTAGGTGAGAATAATTGTTTCTCATGAAAAACAAATTTCAAAGTGCAAAGAGCATGTGTAGGCAGTTAGGAAAATAAACTCTGCTTAATAATTGCAGATGCATTTGGTGAAATTATTGTAGTGGCAGAAGTGTGTCGTCGTAGGTGTAAGGACAATGGCAAGATCACATGTAGCCAATTTTCATGCTGGAGTGTAGTTATAAGCCTACTCAATACAAGAGTCATTATTGGATGTTGTAAGAGAAGTTTATCTGCACTTGCCGTGCTCTCATCGCACTTAAGGTCCAGCTGTTGTGTACTCAGTTCCCTCTGCCACTAGCCAAAAGTTGGGTAGAAATTGGAATGAGCCCATTACTATTACCTAAGCCTTCTTTGCGTTTATTAGGCGAGAGAAGAGGGGAGAAACGCAGCAGAGATGATAGTCGTCTAGTAGTATGAAGGGTGAATAGAGAAATCAAAGCCAAGTGTATCTGTATAGGTGGGTGGATAGAAGAAAATAGAAAATCGGAGCAACATAAACCAAACTAATGCCTTGGGTTCATTAGACAGCTTGGCCAAAGGCATAAACCTATAACTGCTCCTGCTTTCTCTTCCATAACAGAGTCACCGAATGGCAGTGGCATGAAATTGCATTGCTCTGATTGCATATCCACTCCAACGAGAAAACTACGTTGATACTAGTACAGTTGTTGTATCTTTAGCTCTGCAAATACTACTTTTAACAACAATACTTTCACCAGATCTGTAGTTGCACTTGGCACTTTACAGCTAACTTCCTTTCCTACTTAATAGGACCAAAACCATCAAAGTGAGAAAAAACTGTTTACTGAGAGGAAACTTAATCGCGTGAACCAAACTAACAGAATTTCACAGCTATTTATTCATTCATCTGTGTCTAATCTGAATAGCTGCGTTTTCTCTACACACTTAATACTACTTAATTCTGTTTACTATTTGGCGGGCGCATTGTATTCTATATCTATAGAGGTCTCATTGGAATTGAAATTATGTTTCACCAGCAGATTTAAACTTTAAGCTTGTAGTATAGGATAGAGATAGAGATTTTCAAATTTCCTATACATTTAATATTATTATAAGCAAATAAAGCCAAAGAAGCTTCAAGCAATGGACAAAGTAAAAGTAAGCATGAGTACTGCAGCTCACAGGGCCGTGCTTATGAACGATTCTAGGTTGCATTTGTAATTACATTGTAGCATAGATTCCCTGTTCATTTATACATGTGTACATTGTAATATACATTTATGAACCTGACATCCAAGTGCGAAAGATTTTTAATTAAAGTTTTCTAATTAAATTATCTGCATGTAAATTGCTTGCTATATGGAAAGGGAGTGAATAAAGCAGACCGAAGGCAAAAGCTTATAAAGTAACAATGTATTTCATACAAGTCTGTAGTTATAGATATACCTACGTAGAATTATTGGAACATCATTGGAAGGCTTTCGTAACGAACGGACCTTTGTGCGTGAGTGTATGGAAATAGTCGAACTAACATTTATAAACCTTATTCGAGTTCCATAGTTCCATTGGTACAGGTACAGATATAATACGCACCTTTAACCCAAATAGTTTTGGAGCTTAACATCAACTGGGATTAATATTGCTATACTATAAAGGATTTATGTGATGACATCTCGTCAACAAGATCGACAAGGTGTGGCAGAACGATTAGTTTTTCGTGCGCCCTAGAATTTGTTTGCAGAGTGAAAGGATCTAGTTGGAACTGGTTAGGCACTCTATTTGTAACTCAGTAAGAATAATAATAAAAGTTTAAGATTATTAGTGATAGTACATTCACCCAAACAGTTACATCAAGTGAAACTGACATGAGTTGGCATGAAGGCTCACGCTCTGTCGCTCTTTGAGCTAGAAGAAATAGAATTATATTTCCTATATACTCTGACTCTAAAAGAGAAATTATTTAAACCAGGCTACATAAAGAAAATTGAGAAAGATGTAATGATAGAGAGTATAAGATGACCCTGTTCACTATCGTGTAGAAATGTTGGTAATCCCTATAGATTCGCCTTGTTAATTTGGCCATGAGCTCAAGAGAAATCTGAAGAATGAGATTAGATGTTTTTCAGGTATAAAGGTAAGAAAAGAAAGTGTTCCGTTAAATCAGAATGTAAAAGTAAGTAAAGAGTCCTATCAATAGCAATGGCAGGTGAGCTGAAGGACGGATCTGTCATCATCATTGCGATGGAGGGAATCAAGGGAATGCAGAATAGGTTCGAGATGAGACGGGAGGGAAAGTCGCGTTGAGATTGAAGATAAGCTTTTGTCTATTCCTTGGAGAAAGCGACTTCTGAGTTCTCGACTAGAGAAAAACTATACATACACACGGTGTGTCTATGTATTTGTACACTAACTAATATCGTATGCTTGCTCGTCCTCCCTTTCTCACTCGATCCCTATCCCTACACTATCTCCCTTTCTACCTACTATCTACTTAAGTTCGCTATACTGCAGAAGACATACTGGCTTGTAATAAAAGTAAAGACTAAAGACACTTTTTGGTCGCATTGCAACTTTCTAGTCACGTTTTGAATACTCTTCTTACCACACACAACACAAGGAAACTCAAGTCTGGCTTGTGTGCCCAACCCATTCTACTTTCCTTTCATTCTGGTTCAGATGTCTATGCATAGAGAGAAGGGAACCCTTTCCAAGAGAGACCATAATACACTGTACTTTAATTCGGGACATATTATCAGTTGTGACATTTGAAAAATTCAATTCATCCTTTAAAAATGCATCAAAATATCACATTTTTTCAAAAGTTTGCATTGTATTTCTAACTATGAAAATTAAATCAACTTTTTTCAAGAGTTTTAATGGATAATCCAGGAAGATTTAACTATTTAAAATGGTTTTCCAGGGGAATTTCTGGATATTTATGTGATTTTCTGAATGAAATGTGATCGGAATATGTATTTATTGTTGTCATTGGGCAACACCTGAAACTATCTGTTAGAAATACAAATGGAGTAAAAGGGTGAAAGGAGTAGAAGGTCTTCCGAGTCAGTGTTGCATGAAAAAGTATTGTCTCTTTGCTTTCAAAGAACATTACATTAATGTAGGTAGCTAAAAGTTTTTCGATGTAAGGAAGTAGTGAGTAGCTATTGATGTAGTTGAAAGGGAGAAAGAGAGAGATGCTTAATATAAGATTCTGGAGTTGTTTTATTTATTAAGTTTTGTTGGTAGACTAGTTAGAGACGCTTGATTCAGCACAAGATGTAAGTGTGTACAAATAACAAGAGCAATAACTCTTTGTTACTTTATCTTTAACCGTAGATCAGGTTAAGCCAGATGAGACTTAGAGCTAGACACGAGAATCACATCAGTATTAGTATTGACGTCGTAAGAAGACTTAGGTGAGCTGAGTAGAGTAACAGATCTTCTCTCCGTCCCCTTGTCCTCTCCAAAGCTGCTCTAAGCTCTTTGCAATAGACAAGACGACAGACTCTGCCCAAGATAAGTCAAGTCAAATCACTAGCTACATAATATAACATTATATGTACCTACACACAATTACCGTACGTTTTCCTATTTCCTCTTCAGACATAATTCTTCACGTAAGTAATCATATAGGCAGGTGCATAATACAAATATTATGTGGGATAGAGACCTGTCACGACATCCTCCAATAGAATAAAACAGACAATTCACGACAGAAACTATTAAGAGAGTTGTAATAAGAAAATAGGACCCAACAGGAAGAAACAGGAGGATATGGGGAAATGAACTGGACAGACTGACCGTAATGCAAAGGAAAAGTAACCCACATAAACCCAACCTTTTCCTACACTACAGAAAGGAGAAAGTCTGGCTATGCATAACGAAATACATACATTGTAGGTTATAGACTGTGAGAGAGAGAGAGAGAGGGAAATAGAAGGGAGATCAAGTCAGTCAGTCTCATCTCAGTTAGCTGAACTGTAGGAACGTTGAGGAACTTTGAATGAGGAAGGGAAGAGCTGGAGAAGGACGTGGACAGGACAGTCGAAAGACTTTCCCATCACATCCACCGCCGCACCACGCAAAGCAATGTCCGTGTGTCACGGAGAGCATTTCCAAGTGATTGGCAAAGGGACGAAGTGACAGTGTCGGGAAGGACAGCTAGTGTGGATACAAACTCTCCGACCATACTGCGACCTATGCTGCACAACTACATTACATTACATGCATAGGTAGGTACACAACTACGAGCGGCACTACAAAGTAAGCAGTTGACGACCCATTCTCTCTATCTCTGTTGCGTAATGGATATAATGTTCTCTAACGGACGATGATGCTAACACATCACATACTCTATCTCTACACATTCCCTGCAACTTGAGAAACACACACCACACTTATACTCACTCTCACATACTTATAAGGAAAAATAGTCAGTAAATAGATCTGTACTGTATAGATTCTCTTCTCACTAAGCAAAAGAAATCACATCACCTGCCACAGGGTGAGGCACTAAAACGGAAATATGTCCCTTTTACCACACAACAATAAAATTTCGTCTCTTATGGTCCACCTTTCAAACTCTAAACACTAAGAAAGATTTTTTTGCAGATTTTCCCATATTCATAGACAGCATATTTCTTGTAAAACTTGTAATTATTTATCTAATTTAAATATTTCAAAAATTCAAAAAACATTTTTTCAATGCCTTATCCCAACTTTACAAAACCTTAAATGTTTCTAATCTGTGTAATTATAATTTTGTAAATGTTGGTCAAGGTGCCCTCAAAAAATATGGGGCACTTTCAAAAATGTGCATTTCATTGCTCTACTCTAAGCAGCTTTGCTTAAAACAGGATTTTGCGATGTTACAACCCCTCCTTAACTAATAGTGACGCGCCCTGTATTATACATAAGTTGAAGCTGCTGCTGTGAGGATGTAAGACGTAGTGTGGAGGTATTCCTGTATAGGTAATACGTAGCGGAATACAGAGTAGATTACACATGGTAAGTAACGAAGCTTCCTCATGCAATAAGCTGGAATGTGTCCAATGTTAGATAGATACCATCAGCTTTTGATTCCATTATTCAACGACGTTTTGGCAAACAGTGACTCAGATGGAATGGATAAAAACGGTTTCCGTTCCGTTGTCCGTCGATATAATTCCCCCGCTACATCTACTTCGTTTCCATTGCCTTTCTTAAAAAGGGAAGACGAAGAGCTGTGTATATCTTCGGAGCTCTCGGATAACTATTGTGCTATATCTACCTTAGGGCTATATTGCATATTCTTAGATATATTCGCGTACACAACGGAGTGTAAGAGTTTTGTAAAAGGGTCTATGAAAGTACAGCCGCATTGCCAGTAAGTAGAGAGAATAGATGCACTGAGTAGTTACAAAATAGGATATTATAGTCTTACTATTACTCTACTTATTTTGCTATTCTTCGTCTGCCTCTTTTATTCTATTCCTACAACCAGTGCAGGCAAGCATCACTATCCACTTCTTATTTCTCCTGAGTGAAACTGGATAGAAGTCCCTATCTCAGTCGGAAGAAGCTCCTCTTGACTTGACTCGATTTGACTGGTCTTCCTTCTTTGGGTCTACTTGTCCCTTTTCCAAGTAGGAAAAAAAGAAGATTCGTGTAGGAGTTACATTATGTACTGAGATGTATATAAGGAGGATGTTACAGCGTATCTGCTACAGGAGATAGAGATACCCACCTTGTTACATTAGGTAGATCCTGCCCAAAACGCAACATTTCATACACGGGGAATAGAGTAAATACGTTCGACTTTAGATCCCAATTCAATAGACAAGACATCCAGTCAGTCAGGATATTTTATTCGCTCCAGTTGAGGTTGAGAGAGAAAGGCTGAACTGATCCCAACCCTTCTGAGCTCATCGTGCAGAGAAAGGACGGGAGAAAGGAGGACAGTAGTGCCATGTCACAAAACAAACAAATGCAAAAGAGAAACAGCGGAGACGAATATCAGTATCATATCCTACATATTAAGGAACCTACATGACATGGATCTTTGGTTTCCCTCGACTCCGTCCTTTCATTTCGCTTCAATGGTGTGACTTTCACTTAGCAATCAGCACCAGACTTCACTTTTCTTCTATTGCAGACCTCCTGCCTTTCCTTCAACCCTAGATTTTCTCGGAATGGCTAAGGACTAGGAGGAATACCCTACAAATTGCATATACAATAGGCACTTACCTTACAACCATACTGAATATGTTATGTAGACCTCAATATTATTACGGATCTATGTATGACATTTCATTATAATACAGGGCTGGCCACCCTTTCTAAATGACATTTATACTGAGTTTCTGACATGAATCATGATGACACAACATATGGCATTTAAGATATAGCAAACGCTTTAATGATTAGAATAAATCCTACAGACTCAGTTTGATAGCAACGTTTGATTTTTCGTGTCTGTCTTCTGTATCATTATAGATAGATACCAGCAAAAACTTTCACTTTTTGTATGTAATAGTTGGCGGTACTTTCCTTTTGGTTTTTTATCTCTATCATGTCATACTGCATATATATATTTAAATTGAAGTTATTACTGGAATAATTTGATTTTTTCAGTTATACAAATATCTCCAAGTAATGAATATATATTGTTAGAACCCTTTGACCTGGATAGATGAGATGGCTAGAGTTCAGACAACAGAGTCGGATGACTCATTGGATGACCCAAGTGGTCCTGAGACACCGATGACTTCGGGACACTTTCCGGTTATGTAATGATGTTGTAGGATGTAGGGCTACTACGAACCGAGCATCTTTTATAGGTAGTGGTAGAGCAATGGAACTGTGTTGCTGCAGTTCTATTTGCATGTACGGAAAGTATGAAATATTTCGCGACATAGAGTATTTAATATTTTCCTATGTTGCAATTTAATATTCAACCTTTTCCGCCTTATATGGAATAGTCAACACCATACAACTTACACACTCACAAACTATTACGTGACTGTCTTTCTTGTAAAAGTGGTATGCGTTTATATCATAGCTAGCGAAATTAAAGGTATTCTCTTTAAACTTTCTGCATAATCTTCAAAATAACATTGTTCCATTAGTCTACCGCATGCTGTATGTACTAAGGTAGCTAGCAGTACTAAGTATCTCAATGCTTTGCATCATTTATGTATACACGTATATAATTTGTGCTCATCACAAATGTATTTTAACTCATTCTCGCAGAGTCCGTACTTACCTTAAGAGACTGACGTTTTATCCTGTTTGTGTGCCCATTAAAATTTGTGAGTCATGGATAAGTTGTGGCCGTAAAACCGAGGAGGTTATTGAAATATTAAATTATATGCGGTATGGAGGGAATAATTTTGAATGCTATGTGTACATTGATATTATTGTTGCATCAGTATATGTCTGAATTTCCTCTTAGCAATGATTAGTGAGGCACTAAAGGGAAGTAAACAAGGGAAAGGAGAGGCTATAAGAACAAAATGCAGGCCATTATTGAAATATACAGTCTTAAGAACGCCGTATTTCTTAATTTTGAATTGAGGTAACGCAGTAGTGCATTAGTTGTGAGTCTTCTTCTTTGTACTAAGACAAGTATGTTTAATAATGCACATATATCCAATGGGTGTAATAGAATTGAAATAAAAGATTGAGAGGTAACTTAGGATCTGCTATATTTTGGAAATGGTTGGATCGCATGTTTCCGTGGTTGGGTTGTTGTGGGTAGGCAGGTTGTTAAGTTTGGAGTTTAGGTTACTAGTGCGTAATGCATAATATATAATGCAATGAAAAGCTACTAGCAAGTACATTATGGACATTACATAGGAAAATTTCAAGCACGATTCAGCTGCTGTTAGTAATGCCCCGAAGAACAAACGATAAGACAAGACAAAGATTACTCCTCTTCCTCTTCTCTTTCTTATTCTCATATCCTCCCCTGACTTCCTATTCCTTCTCTTGCCCTACTTCCTCCTCATCCTTTGCATGTTCCCTGTCTGTGCAAAAACGTATAATATAGGCGAATGGTTGAATAGGTACATACCTGAACTGAATGTGTTCACATATGCTTTTCAGACAAAGAAATGTACAGATGAAACAATATTACATATGTATTACATGTAATGCTCCCTTCGCAAAAAAGAAATAAGAAAGGACCCACGGCCAAATATCAACTCTTGCATGTCATGAAATGTACATTATGTTTTTTCGTGTCGTGTCGTCCTCGCCCAGATAGATACAGAAATGTAAAATTGTAGTACAATAAGTCGCTAGCCATCAGCTATAGAATGCCAATAAGTAGGGCTTTACTCCATGTACAAAGACAGAGTAAAAAGATATTACTTCTCTCTCGGATCTATATATAGCAGCGAAGAAATGTCCGCTGGTGGCCTGAAAACTCCTATTCTTACTTACAATAATGTGTATTAGCCGAAACTAGTCTCTATTGTAAATGCTCTTGCCAACACTTAAAAAGAACTTGGTGTGGAACAAGTGTAGGATCTGTGTCGACACGAGTCGGCTCCAGTTTGGTCCACAAAATACAAATGCACTTTATTTATCGACTTGACTTGTCGACGTCACTTTCACAGGGAGAAGATGAAAGAAGGACCTGTAAAATAAAGTTAGTACATAACTAAGGTAAAGTAGTTGAGTCAGATAAGATCACATATCTTTTTTGGGGCTTTTTGTGAAAAAGAATCTGTGCCAGATTTCATTTTTCCTCTTTTGTCAATTGAAGAATCAAAAGCTACGCAAGCAAACTAAAGTTAACTTGACTCAACTCAAGCTGAGCTAAACTGAAGAAAACGAAGGAAACCAAACCAATCCACCCAATCAGTGCATTGCATTATTCTTTTCTTTCGGGGGAAGAGACTGGATAGAGGCAGGTTCGACGATTTTCATTCTACTCTTTCGTCCTCGTGTCTCTTTCAATTCTTTTTCATCTGTTTCCTTTTTGGCTATTCTATTCTGATCTCTCAGTTCCATCAACCAGACTTCTATTACTTTCTCCACTTTCAACTCCTTCCAATCAACATGATCTATCCTGTTCTATTATTCTTTAATAGTGCATAGGTGCTTGCCAATATCAAGAAAAGGTATTTTTTATAAGTACCCACCTACCTATCTATCTATATATACTATACATTGTAGGTACTCACTCTCATATCTGCATCACATACGCGCTTTTATATGTGTACACAAGTACCTACCTACTACTTCTCATCTCATATTCGTTTTCTATCTACTCCGGTATGCATACAAATGCTATCATTGAAATAGAAACTACACTAAAACTATGTACTAGCTATAAGAATGCATTTTATTGATATATTCTCAGATAGAGGCACTCAATGGGCTCGTGTAATGCGAAAGTAAAAGCAAATGCAAAAGTCAATCTCATGGCAGTCACTCAAACAGGAAAAGATACCAGTTTGTCTTCGTCTGATCTGTCAGAAGGCAGTCAATACTTTAGAGATCCAACTTTCTTTTGTTTGGCATGGAAAATTCATAGAAGAGCACCACTTGCATATGAATAGAAGGAAAATAAGTGCATGCATATACCTGCCTATATCTATGATTCTTAGCATTTTTCACAACTTCTTAGCATTTTTCGCAATCTCCAATAAAACCAAGCAGTTGATGCTATCTGAGAAGTGAAGAAAAGAAGATCATAGCTCTATATCTATTTTCAGCACATATAACTCTGAGCTAATATCAAAATTACTAGACTTATTTTTCTTAGAATAGTTCATGTAAATATTTGCTAATATCCTCTTTAGCTTTTATTCTTTTTGTTTAGACAAGCATCTTATTTCATTTCAAAATACCTAACTTCACTCTCACATAATGGGAAGCTAGATTTTGTAAACATTAACATATATCCAATATTTAAATATTGTATTTGTACAGAATAGTGATACTCATTGCCCTGATTTCCACCTAAGCCTTTAACTACTATTGTCTTTGAACTTCTAAACTTCCCAAAATCCTTGTGACAAAAAGTGAGACTTTTAGTTTGTAAACCGACCATTATTCATATACCTTGTTAAACTTATGCAGTTGTAAATTTCCATTTCAGTGTATTCCATTCTGCAGGGCTTTCTCTTTCCTAATGCTAGCTTAATACGATACTTTTACTAACTTTTCCGTAAAACTTTTACAACACGCATCCGAACAGGCACAAAAAAATTCTACTATGTATCCAACTGAGCGCGCCGTTCTGTATGATTCGACAAAGTAATGTAAATGATATAATTATTAGTGTTTTCATCCTTATAAACGTGTCAATCTTTCAATAAAATTTTACGCATCAGAGAAAAGGGTACATTTTTGTTTCCTTATTTTAGTTCTGAAATGACAAAAACGAAAGAGAAAGCCGTAACAGAAAGCTCGCCTGAGCAAGAGAATGGAATCACTAACGCATTTGTAGAACTGCTGACTTGGTAATATTTTTGTTAGAAGTATTTTTTCATTATTATAAGAATCACCAAAATATTTTTTAGAGGCTATGAGTAAGACACCAAAAAGTTAAATATTTCCAAATCAGCAGATGAACCCGTTTACGGAAGTTACCCCAAAACGGGTACTTCCTTAAATTGGCTCGAATGGTCGTTATATTATCCAACTAGCAAGCAACATCGGTAACCCATGGACCAAATCGATCCATTGTCAATAGTTGCCCCTCGTATCCGGTACATACTAGTTGTGTCAACGGACAAACGGACAGAATGTGTGATTCCATAATCTCCCTGATGCCGAGCTAAAACGGGATTCAACCAGAGGTTGAAATCCAATCCCTGAGGAAAACACTTTTTCGTTCCATAGCTGGTATCACAGTTGCATTTTAGTCGGGCATAACGCAATTCTCGCTCTTCATCCTCAGATAGGGTTGTCTGTAATATATAAATTCGCTCATCTGGGAATTCAAAGTAGGCTGAAGGGTGTTAACGTTTTATTTTTCCAAATGGCCATGTTCTGCTTTACACATAGTGACAGAAATTGGTGTTATACCAGCCGAGTGCCGAGTAGATTGAGATGTTAGAGAAGTAGGCACTTGTACCCTGATACGTATCTTTACTTACACATCAGCAGTAGTACACGTCCCCATCACATACGTGCTGCGTACATACAAATACAAAGCGTAGAATTACATAGGTAAAAGTTATATGATACTACACTCGTATCTATTATTGGCACTGTATTCTCTTC
>JAAAYG020030782.1:0-15472 GCA_009936455.2 Tomocerus minor
TATATATGAACGTGTTCAAGCGTTGCATTTTCTACAAAGACTTCCTTGCAGGATCTTGAAACGCGGCGTAACAAACATACAAACGAATTTGTTCGGTTTATCTATTTAATTGTTTCTTCAATTTAGATTATCGAGTTGTGTGAGACGCAAATTACTACCGTATAATTCGTCATTTGCATGTGTTAATTTTTTACCGTTTCATGTGCTTCACATTATCAAATACGAATAATTATTTTCATTTTGAAGGTTTTCTTGTGCGGCTACATTTCCCAAAATAAATTGTCAATACAGTAAATGAGAGGCAAAATGTCATTCCGACATTGTGGAATTTGCTACAAAAAAGTGTCTGAAAAAGTAAGAAGATCACAACCACCAGAATACAATGTTTTGGATTTCAGAACTGGTAAAAAAATTAATTTAATTTATTGTATGAACATGTTATAATTTCCAATGATCGATGATTTTTTTCACAGATGTGTACAATGTACAACTAATAGACTAATTTATAACTACTGTTTTCCAATATCAGCCTCAATATATATTATTTTAGAAGAAGAAGAACGATGCTCACTTGACGATCAGTTGAAAGTTATGTTCGTATTGAGGAAGTTACTGGATGTTCCTGAAGACATTTGCTTGAAGTTAATAAAAAATTATGGAAATCCCAGCTCATGGTTTCTATGCTGTGACATTTGCTGCATTTTTGTCGACAAAGCAAAATGTGTTTTCAATCAAATTGCCAAATTGGAAAATTTTCTTGGAGAAATTAAAAGCAAATTGAAAAGCGAAATTATTCTCTCAGAAACAACGCATAAATCTTCCCTCTTGACAATCAAACGGAATGAACCTGGTGGAACACCTACGTCCATTGTTAGATCTTTCGTGTCTCAAGGTTAGATTCGTCAAAAAAAATATATTAATAAAATACCCACAATATATATCTAATGTCGTATATTATGCCTAATAAAATTTTTTAGGTGAAAATTGTTTTGAGAAAAGAAATGAAGAGCATGACGCAGATCAATTGAATGATTCAAATGTGCATCAAAAGGAGACTCCTTTGAGGGGAGGCCCTTCAAATAAAAATATCAATAGCTTTCCTCACCAGAAGGCCAAAGCTGGAAAAATTCCAGAAACTTTTCAAATTGAAAACAGCTCAGCTGGTAAATCAGAAATGTTAAACTGTTCACAAATGCCAACTCTAATTCCTGAAATAACCACTGTCATTTCGGAAGTAGAAACATGTGACATTGAATTTGAAACCACAGAAGGTCGGGTGAATGTTGATGAGTTTGAAGCAGAGCAGGGCAAGCAGTTGGGTTTTAATCCTACTAGTGTAAATTCTGAGAAAATGATGCCGGAAGAAAAGGTAATAATTCAAAATAAAGAAACTGTATTCATGCATCAAAAACATATCTCTTGTAGATTGATACTTGTTAAATTTCAGGAAATATTAGAAACCAACGCTACAGGAATCAAATCTAATAATCTACAAGGAAATAACGTACCAGACGTAAAAATTGAATGCGGTGCCTGTGGCGCAGAATTTTCAGATGAATCCTCTTTTACAGTTCATACAAAGGCGCACGAAGAGATATCAAAATCAGGAAACGAATACAGGAAAATGAAGCAAAAGAACATTGAGAAGCCCTTGCGGCGAAAATTTCGGAGGGGAACTAAGAAAGTGGGACGAAAAATCATGCATGTTGACATTATCCAAGTTGTGAGGGAAGAAAAAGGGAAAGAAATTGAGGTAGAAATTATTTTAATTCTTAATTGTTAGTGAATGCCTTTAATATCCATTATTATTAATTGTGATGGTCTTTAGGAATATTTTTGCCAAATCTGCGGCAGGAGTTTTAAGTCAAGGGAAGTTGGAGTAATGCACTACCGCATGCATCACGGCGACCGCAAAGGGTTCAAGAAACATTGCAGTGCGTGCAATATAGACATTACTTTCCACAATTTTAGTGGACATTTAAAGACTAAAAACCACTTGCAGGTATAATATTCCTGTTTATATTTTTAAAATTGATTAATTTAGAAAGAATTACAAAAAATATTTACAAAAAACATGAAATAATTTCTATGGCAGTGCGTAAAGAAGTTGGAAGGCGATGATTCATCTTAAGTGTCCCAACGTAAATGAAGCGAATTGCATTTCATTTTTATTGTTACTATGGTCTACATTTTGTAGATTTTGACTGGTATGATATTCACCAATTCTTTGTAATTGTTATATATAATTCAAATACAAAAGTATAACCATATTAGTATAACACCAGTATTTTTTGTCCATTTTATAAACTGATCACTATTTTGTTGGTTCCTATTTTATAATATTTCAAATAAAGACAATTTGTTATTAATTACTGTAATGGTGCTATGCATTCAATTAGTTCACTTTAATCTTAAAAATTGACTATCGACTTGCAATCGACTGGCGACTGGAGCTCACCTTTAGTTATATGCGTATTATGCCCTGATTCCAGTTTGAATCCCACGTTCAATGAGAGAAAGGAAATCCACTCATTACAATCAAGGGCTTGGTTATAGTAATATTTTACTGGAATTAAAAATTAGGCGGTCTGTTGTAATTTTGTAAAACTCAAAGTGTAAAGTGCTAGTGTAACAAATGCCAAAATAAACTGAAGTTATAAAATTAAGTTGAACATTGAATACTATTATAGAACCCAAAATTTCCACGGCATGCCGAAGTCAATACCCAAATTATTTTAAATGCAGCAATGCTTGCAATTTCATAGTTTTAAAATGAGTTTAAAAAATCATGATCTTTTCCAGAGTAAATTATTTTGGGTTATTATTTTTAATGGAAATAGATTTGGCTCTTAGTCCCCAGTTAGACGGTATGACGAAGTTTTGTACATTGAAATAAAACAATTATTTCTTTAAAAATGCAATTAGATCATTTTATTGAAAAAAGTAAATGTTAATGAATATGTATACAGTGACTAAATGGGTACAAAAAGTTATACCTTTAAAACTCTTAACATAGTTATGCTTTGCTGACAATTTTTTGCAAGACTCAGTAGAAATAAATATAAATCATGCAGGCTAAAATGAGGATCATTTTATTTCTATTCCTAATCTAACAGTCTAACTGGAATCATATTCTTCCTTTATGAGTACTTCCGGTTCTTCTTTAAAAACGATTTCGCCACCTTCTGGTGTCTCCTTTAAATCAGTGAATGACTTTTCCTGAGAACTCTCTTCATCGGAAGAAGAATTTTCTGGTTCTTCAGACGAGACGTCGCTTTCACTTTCCTCCGTGTCGTCATCGTGAGTGCGCTGATGTCTTTTCAACCCAGCTGGTGTCTTAAAAACTCTTTTGCAGATAAAACATTTCAGTGAGTTCGTTTTGCCTCGTCCTTTGGCAGCTGATGTTTTATTAGAGTTCTCTGTCAGCCTTTTCCTTCTTCGAGTTCTGCCCGAACCTTTCTCGCATATCGCTTTGTGTCTGTTCATTTTACTCCTCTCCGCAAAACCTATGATCAAAAGTAGCGTTAATTAAATTTCCAGATGATTGGTGGATTTATTTATTTCCATAACAAATATTTTTCACCCTCACCATCGTTAATCGATGAAAACATAATATTTTAATATGCTACCTTCGAACTATTTTAGTTTTAAAGTTAAACTATTAAACAGTTAAAAAGATTTTCATCTAAAAAGATTTTTTACGAGTAAGACTTTTCAGAAGAACTATAAGAATGGCATATTTCCTTTAATATATTTTTCAAGTTTTCAAAACTAGAATATCTCATTTAGGGAAGCGTCACAATCCATGAAACCGTATCAAATACATAAAAAACAAATTACAAAAAAATATCATTGAAATTTTTACAGTAAAGAAAAGATTCGTACCATTATAATTAAGATAATTATTTTTTATTAAGATATTTTATTAATTATCATTAATTTATATTAAGTTATTTTACTAATACAAATTACAAAGCGTAATCCGGGCTACAAAAATATACTTTTCAAATAATACTTCGGCATTTTAAGTTTTAAAATCAAAAATTACTCCTGCTCTGAATACTAAATTATTATTGAGATTTCCGATTGATATTATTTAAAGTGCTAATATATAGAACTAAATAAATACCTTTATCACAAATGTCGCATCTGAACGGTTTGTCCTTGTCTGATGTATGTACTGCAAAAATATGTCCTTTTAAAATAATGGCTTCCGCAAAACCTTTTCCACAGTGCTCACATTTAAAAGGTCTATCTTTCTCGTCTGAGTGACTGCCCAGAATGTGACGCTTTAATTTCTTGTCGGTATGGAACATTTTCCCGCATGTTTCGCATTTTACAGTTCTCTCTTCATGCACCATTCTTTTATGACTAAATAATTTCTGATAATCCCTGAAGGACTCTCCACACTGATCACATTTGTAAGGTTTTTCTCCAGTATGAATCCTAAGATGGCTTTGATACCTTTATAAAAGCATTAGAAATGTTTTTAATTTCTTATGTGATAATTTTTGAATTTTCCAATAATTTTATATTTATATTAATAAATGTATGCACAATAAAAAATAAATGCAAATGTTATAGTTACATGGATTTCAGTCGGAATGTTTTTGAACAGGTTTGGCACTCAAAAGGTTTTTCTCCTGTGTGAATATACTTGTGATATTTTAAATAGGTGGAAGATGGGAAGGCTTTGTCACATTGATCGCATTTGAAATTCTTCTCCGAGGGTAACCCTTCGTGGGATTTTTTGTGTTTAACCATGTTATTTCTCGTCTTCCATGCTTTTCCGCAAATATCACAAGCATACGGACGATCTTCACTGTGGGAATGCTTGTGCATCCTAAGATGACCACTAAAAATTTTCCAAAAATCAATTTTCATGAACTTTATTAATTTATTTCGTTCTTAAATTGTTTTACGTATTTTATTTGTGGTAGGCAAAGGGTGGTGTTATGTTACTAAAATGTTACTAAAAATAGCAAATACTTCATTCACTACGTACCTAGTTCCAAATGACTTTCCGCACACGTCACATCTGTAGCGTCTTATTCCTTCATGAACTATTTTCACATGACTATTTAATCTATTTCATAAGTAAATAATTTATTTAAATTCATGAATGATATATTAGGATATTGTAAATGTCAATATTATTTCTAGGTGACATACTGGAATCTCAATTTAAACTCTTTTCCACAAATTTCACAACTGACAGGCTCTTCCTTCGGATGTCGTCGACTTTTATGTTGTCTCAGTTGAAGTACGTTTTCAAATATTTTATCACATTCTTTACATTCAAATGGCCCTTCTGCAGTGTGCAAACGAGTGTGAGTCGACAAATCTGCTCATGTATCCATAATTAGGGACTTAAATATATTTCAACTGCAATTTAATATTTTAATAATGTATGTTGACGCATAAATTAAATTAATTAAAATATTGTACATACAACTCTTGGTTGAAAAACTTTTCCCACAATAATCGCATTGAAAAGGCTTTTCTCCTGTATGAACGTAAGAATGTGATTCCAAATTACGCTTCATAGCGAACTTTTTTCCACAGATGTTGCTACATTCACATATTACGAGAAATTATTAACTTTAGAGTTTTTAATGCTTAACTACATAATAAAGTATAGAGCGTTCATGAAAATGTAATCAAAGGCAGTAACAATTAATTACCATTCAAATTCCAAATCTCTGTGAGTGGTTGATCGGTGAAGTGAAAGCCTAGAGCTACATTTATAGGACTTTCCGCAAGTTTCACATTGATATGGTGTTTCGTCAGAATGTAATCTCAGATGACTTTTCAAGCCTTCCAATCATATCATTTAATAAATTGAAAATAATAATTGTTCTTGGAAAATTATTTGTTTTAAACGAATTAAATAATTATAATGGTACATTTATATAAATGTACATGCATATATTTTGTGTTGTTTAAAGAAATTGTATTTAGAATGCATAATTATGTAATTACCGTCTAGAGTCACAAATCTCTTTTCACACATCGTGCATTTATGGACTAGTTTATCAGTTTCTATGTCGTGCTTTCTTTTATGCTTCATGAAGTCGCTCTGATCCCTAAATTTACGACCACAAACTTGACATTCGTACGGTTTTTCTCCAGTATGCGTTCGACTATGTCTCTCCTATAAAATAAACAATAAAAAATAAAAGTGAAACAACAAGATTACATATAATATTAGTAAAGTTGAATTGTAACATGTACCATTTGTGATTTTGTAGCAAAACATCTTTCACAACTTTTACACTTAAAAGGCTTTTCTCCAGTATGTGTTCTTATGTGGAATCGTAATGCCGTCTTCCCACTAAAAGACTACTAATACACAAAACAAAATCATGTCATATTTCATGAGTATTTCAGATTAATCTGAAAATCTCAACTTCGATTTTTTTTGATACGTAATAGTTAGTTAAATAAGACAAAAATATGAAAGAGGTGAGCACCTTAAAGCATATTGTACAATCGTAAGTAGTTTTTCCGCATTCGTGATGTTGCAAAGTATCTAACTTTGGAAAATTTTTCCCGCAGGTATTGCATTTAAATATATCATCGGATGGATTCAGCAGTTTTTGCTGAATAACGTCCTCAATGTTTTCGTAAACTTTCTCCTTTTTCGAGTTTTCTAAAAAAGAAATTATTAGTAAAATTTAAAATTGATGGGTCGAGATATACATTTGAGATATTTGTATGCAAGAAATATAAATCACTACAAAATATTCCGGCACGTACCTTGTGACTCTGGTACATGATCATCAAAGTCATCAGCGCCATTGTCATCTAAAGGTCCATTTTCAAATGGCTCTTTAGATTCTTCATTTCTAGGAATACAAAAATTTAATTTCAAACAAATAAAAACCCAATAATGAGAACTTAAAAAAAGTTTTACCTGGGCAATTCATCCTTCCGATGAGTAGGGATAATTTTGGTTGTTGAATTAAAGACATCCGGTCGATGATCCCAAGTAGACTTTGTCGGTGATAGTTGAGATACATTTGAAATAGGAGTTCCACTGTAATAACTGTCAGCTGGAGATGGACTTTCTTGAGATGCTTTTCTCCATTTCAAAATATGTGTTGTGGTAATGTTCACCAATTCGTAAATTTGCCGTTGTATGGATTCCAGCTGACCGTGCAAAAAAGTAAGTCTTTCAGTGTTCTTGAAACAGTCGTAGCAAAAATTAGGAATAGGATTGACAGGTCGGGGGCTATACCAATCTACACAATTAAGAATTTCCACGGATAAATATTTGTTGCAAGTATCTACAATTGCCCGAGGAATTTCCAAACCGCAATTTTCTCTTGCATCGTAAAGATTTTCGCAAAAGCATAATAAACAGGATTTTCTGGATGGTAATGTCGGGATGGGAAAGAAAGAGTAGCCTTGGAGAAAGTGAGGATCAAGAGCTATTGGCAGAGACATCACTAGTCACTGTGAAAACAACAAATTTCATTCAAACAACAACATATATATACAATCAGCCAATTATAGCAAATACTAGCAATACAAAGTTACATGATTAATTCTCAACTTTATATTAATTCTCATTTCTCAACGATATGTAAATAGTTGCTGGTAATCAATTTCTGATTTATTTGGAATCAAATACCTTTTTTTCAGTAGATAATAACATAATACTAACTGTCAATGTCAGTAAAACTTTCAAAATAAAGTATTTTGTCCCACTAATGTGACCCGATGTCAAAACACTAACAAAACATTTATTATTGTTATTGAGTATTAGTCAATGAATGATTAAATCCTAAGATTCAAGTATACTTTAGAATTGTCACGTGATCTGCTCACAACCATTACATGTGACTTGCTTCAAACTTTTTCGTTCTGGGCTAATGTAATAGTACAAACAAACACAGTCCGACACAGTCCAGGAACAGGAGGCAGAGCTAGAGCAGAGTCGTCGACGAGTCGGAGTCCACAGACAGAGTCTCCTCTCGAGCACTCTCCAGAGCTTACTACATATACTAGACTCTAGTATATGTAGTCTAGAGACTAGCGAAACATAAGACGATATACTACACACACAGAGGGTAAAAATAAAGATCGACAATGGCTAACGGCAAAAATTCAATGAAAAGTTTTCATCGAAAACTATTCCACCGTTCGCGTTCTCTACTAATAATGTTAAATGTCTTTAAGAAAAAAACTATTGGATAAACAGGAAATTAATCAGATTTCAAAGATTGGAAAGACAACAACGTTTTAAATAACTATTCCCTATGGGATTTTTACTTCATTAGTGGATACCAAAAGGGAGAATCCCAAAATCCCATTTGTTATCCACCAATTTAGTATTTTTATTAAGTAGCGGTAGCTACTTTATAGGAATGCCGTATGTGTCTGTCTGTCAGTCCGCTTGAAAGCACCATAACTCAAGAACGGTTTCAGATGCATCCATCAAATTATGCAAATGTGTCCTTGAAGTCCTTGGGGTCCCAGCGAAAAGCTATATAGAAATGGGGTCAATCGGATGACCCCATGACCTTTAATAATAACGCATTGTTATGATAGCACTAACAATCCCAGAGAACCAGACTAGGTCAGAATGATATCAACAATCCCAGAGAACCAGACTATGTCAGAATGATATCAACAATCCCAGAGAACCAGAATACGTAGGACGTATGTCTTTTTCATTGTAAATCATGCGGTTTTCGCTGTTAATCATGTGTATTTCGCCGTAAATCAATCACCGCTATTTATTTACAGCCGTTGTTAAAATGATTTAATTGATTTATTAAATACAAGATATCGTCCTCGTGAGAGGCGAGGCACTTCGGATATCAGGGATACATAAGACTAGTTACAATATTATGGTTGCGTATTCGTGGTTAGTATCATTGGGTAGTAATATAGTGTTAACATTAGGTGAGGTGAGGGTGCATGATAGTTTTAATATTAAATAATTACTATTTTATAATTTTGCACATTGGTTCGAAAACATTAAATAACTTATAAAGTAGGTACCTAAGTCAAAGTATTTCTCAAAGTATTTGTACTTCGAGGGTTTACATTCCTCAAAGTGAATATGTTTATTTTTTCAGCATTTCTATATGCTACTGTGGTAATTTTTGCAAGTAAAATTACCAATTTTTTCTAATTACAATAATATCTTTAAATTTGCTAATTTCAACCCCCAAATACTTTTATTGACGATTTTTTTTGCTATTTCTCTTTATTTTTGTATTCAGTACTTATTTAATACAATTATTAATTTCACAAAAATCCTAAATAGGACATTGGAAATTAGAAAGTCATTGAATCCCAAATGATTTAATGAGGCAGTATTGATAGTAGATTTTTGACATTCATTAAATTCCAATGGTACCAGTCCTTTCAAAAATTAGTGCGAATGAAAAACCCCCAGAGGTCCCATTTTCCCTATTCTTTTACATACTAACAGGAGGCCTGATTTTTGAACGGACTATACTTATCAGTTTTGAGCTATTTAAGTGCAAAGTTAAAAGTCCCAAATGTGATGCTTCCCAACGTATGAGGTTAATTTCCAGCGGCACTGACTATCCGCCCAACGACATTACCATAGCATTAAATAAATCAAACGTAGACAGTCAGTAGTTTTTTGGCTACAACGGACAAATAAATATTAGTAGATATAGTCATTCTTCTTTCTTAATAATTTATGTCTTGCGATGGCCAAAAGAGATTGGGATAGAAACTTTAATTTTTAGGTTAGATTTGTAATAGAATATTTAAGGCGGAATAAGGAAAAACTAATTAGAGATCAATAAAATTTAATTTTAAAAGAGAGCTAGAATAACATAAAGGTCCCGACAATTGCTGTGAATTCTCATTTTTGTTTCGACTAGTACATCGCCACTGTCAACGGCTACTTAGAGAAAACCTTGTAATATCTAGATAGGTTAGGAGTTTAAAAATGCTTTCGAATTTTTCAACAAAATGTTTTGGTTTAGTTGTTAACGTCGGATTCATTTTTTGTTCGATACCTTTCGTTTGGGATAGAAAAACATCTCGAATAAAAATACATCGGTTTGTTGAAAAAACCTATAAGATACGCTGCTTCATTATATTTTTGTTGGCTTTGACTGGGCTTCTTATGGCAGTAGGTTTAGGGACCCAATTTGCTTCCAACAGAAAGGTCAAAAATTATAATTTATGTTTTGTGTTCATTATACTGATATGTATAACGTGTCTAATGGAAGTTAATATTCTCATCAAAAGAAATCACTTTGTCTACTTCATCAACTCGTTCCTATTCTCGTATCAAAAATTAAAGGGTGAGGAGAATTTTTCAAATATCAAAAATGTCTTATGTGTAGTGTAATTAATATAATTTTGAATTTTAATAATTTTGCTACTGTTTCAGCGGATAAGACATTGAATGTGCCAAGGAAAGTGATCCTATTCCTTGATGTTGTCGGAATTGTGTCGGTGGTGAATCTTGTCTACTGTCCTTTTCTGGCTCTAGTATTCTACAGTCTGACTTATACAAAAATACTACGCTACGTATTTTTCATTCCATTAAAATATCACTACAAACCCCTAATTATAATGGGCGGAGTTTCTGGATTGCTTTTTACCGCAGGTGTAACTGCTGTCGGCATATTTTACGTAAGCATAAAGCTGAGCTCCAGTTTGTTCATGAAGCACACAGCAAG
This sequence comes from Tomocerus minor, assembly GCA_009936455.2. Taxonomy (NCBI): domain Eukaryota; kingdom Metazoa; phylum Arthropoda; class Collembola; order Entomobryomorpha; family Tomoceridae; genus Tomocerus; species Tomocerus minor. Next base: position 10,683 of record JAAAYG020030782.1, read on the forward strand.
AAGTATCACGTAAGTCCAAGAAATGTCTGTAAAAACTGGATAAAATGATTTGTATGAATTTTCAACAATAGGAGCTAAAATTAGCAAGTCAAGTCAGGATAAATCCCTATAATTTTAAGACTTGGTTTTTAAGTAGTAGTCATTATTATATACAATAACGCTTGTTTTAAACGAAAAATAAATTATTGGATTAAATTATTAGAAGTATTGCGTTTCTGTAATAAAATGCAGATACTCAGTCAACTTATTTAAAGTGTTATGCTATTTAATACATGCGTTATCAAAAATGTCATTACATTTTCAATTTATTGCGTTCACACAATTTTTTAGTCATTTGCACCATTTTTATAATTAAAATATAATTAATAAGAAGAAATAATAAGGCTATTAAGTTGTATTAAGGCAGAATAAGTTACTGGGAAAAGTCTAAACTTTATTAAATTTAATTATCCGAACTATAATTCCAATATCAGCATGATCTAGTTATGAATACTTTAGTATTAATACCTTCCTTACCTTATTTTTCGGTTTGCTAATGTTTGCTTTAGAAGTTTTCCTTCGTCATACACTTTAGACTTATCTAGGAGACATTATAGCACCCGCACGTGCTCCCTTGGTGCACCTGCTCAAAAGTATCCGGATATATTTGATTTGAGCACTCGTGGAAACCCTGCTCAAAAGTCACCGGATACCTCTGAGCGCCCCAGCCTAGTGTTCAACGAAATTATACATCCTCATTTGAAGACACCCGACAATGCCATCCTCACTTGCACTTCGTCACGTATGTTTAATTTTAAAGTTAGGTGTGCCCAAATTTTGCACAAAAAATATTGAAAATCGTGCCCCAATATGTCTTTGTACACCTAGCTGTCACTGGGGTGTAACGAAGCGGAAATGAGGATGTCAACTTTTGCTGAACACTAGGCTGGGGTGCTCAAATGTATCCGGTGACTTTTGAGCATGTGCGGGTACTCAAATGTCTACCAGATTATAAAATTGATAATAAATGATGACGCAAATACCAATAAATTTCCTATTTTGGCTTCTAGACACTTATTAATGATTCAAAAAATTTTTGTATTATCATGTAGACATTTGACGTCAATTTGAGCTTTGCCTACATTGATTTTTAGATGGAGAAAGACTCATCCCAAATGGTCAGCAGAATTAATGCGACTGTACTACAACATACAACCAAAAATGGAGAAAATAATTAGAATTGCCCGATTCTGCTCATGTTTCTGCAGTCGCTATGACCAATGCTGCCGAGAAATTATCTTGCCCTATCAATCTCTAAACGGAAGGGTTGTCATAACATCTAACCTCATTCTGGTTTGCTTCAGCAAGGACCTGGATTGGATTGAAATGGCTCTTTTTATTTCCTTAGCCATTGGACTATCTTGCATGTGGCTTTTGTATCTTCATGTCGTAGCTAAAATATTCCATTCATCTGCCCGCAGCATTTCTTCTTGGAAACATTTTGCTTCTAAAAATGCCATTGAATGTAAAATAGTCAAAAAATTCAAGAAATCATGCAAAGCAAATGCATCCTCTGTGGGATCCTTCAGCAAAATCACAAATAGATCAGTTTTGAAGTATTTCATGAATATTTGCAGAGGGACTGCAAAAATTCTTGTTTACTTCAAGTAGACTTTTAGAATGGTAATATATCGACATTGTATATAAAAATACCTTAAATAGGTACCTACTCAAAATCATTATATGGACAATCTTTATAATACATGTTTATAAATATTTCTTCGTCATGTGTTTTGTACTTGATATTTGCAGAATGAGGAGTTGGTCAATATGATAACTCCATAAATAATAATGTAACCATAGCAATATAAAATCTAAATTAGACGTTACCATTCCTTCATTGCCAGTGTTATATGAGATATTATACACTTGTACTTTCCCACAAGAATTTTAAAATATTCTTGTAAGGATTCTATGTCCCTTTGCCGCCGTGTCGTTCAGTCTAACTAAATTCAAAATTTTCCAGCCCAGATTCCGACAGTTTGGGGAAGCATAAATACATGCAAAAAATATTAACAAAGGATGAGAAGATATCTATATCACAGCAGTTTTAAAATAATTACTAATTAGCATAACTTCTGTTTTTGAAGCAGTTAATAAATATAATATATATATACTACATCATATATAAATAAAATAAATTTGAAGATCAAAAATTTGATTTTAACTCATGCATACGTATATGGAAATAAAGTCCATGGATATATTTCAGTTGGGAGCCATTCAAATGAGTTTGAATAAAATATTTCATGTAAAAACCCTCTTCAAATTTCTAACTGTGAATCATCTATTTATCTCACGTACAAATGAGTACGATAATCATCCGTGGCCGAGAATGATTGAGCTGCAGCTCTGAGACTTTGTTAAACATAAGTCGAGTTCAAAAGGTATATTTAGCTGACTGGTTAGAAAATATCATTAAAATTTTATTTTAAAAAATATTCATTAAAGGACGCACACTCCAATTCATGAGGTGTCTCTCAATTTGGAAAAATAAAGAATCTGGATAATCTAGACTGGAATAGTATTCTAGATTATTACAGCAAACGGTAAGCAATTCTAAAATATTTCGATTATGTAGGTAGATACTTGTATATTTTCGGACCATGCTAGTAGAACTTCATCTTAAAACATTGTGTGGTTTTACATATTGAAAAATAGTTAGGTCTATTTAGATCTTGAATGTTGAGCTACATTCTATTAATATCCACATCGTATTAATCATTTTGTCAATTTAACATGATATTCATTTGCACAATTAAATATTTAACACTTGAATCCTGAGAAAAGTCAGTATTGTCACGCACATACTCACTTAACGTAATCGCTGCCGACTTTCCAAGGTAGAAAATTTAAAAAACAGTTAGTATGTTCAATCCTCTCATACTAAGAAGAACCAATTCGCTAAAACGCAAGGGATCCTATTTAAACAATATAGCATTGCAGTTATAATGCAAGGTAAAATAAATGCAATTCTGTTATACGTTCAATATTTCTGTCACTTCTCGTCATTTGTTTGGATTCTGCAGTTGTTAGCAACTTGCTACCGACATATTATTATATATACCTGACAGATTAATTGCAAAACGTAGGTACCCCGAACAATTTCAAACCAATTTCTGGCTAAGTTAGCGCCCGGCGGGGAGAACGCACAATTAGTCGACAAAGTACCATTAGAAGTTAGTAAGTGAAGCTTTCAAACAAAAGCAGATCTAGTAATTAATACGTCATACTTAGAAAACGTTGAAAACTAGCTTATTTTTATATATATTTTAATTACAAAAATATATTAGTCCATTTACAGGTACTTAAATGTTACACATTTACATATTTTAAAATAATTAACAGGCATACAACTGTTATCTGTCTACAAATAGAAAATCACAGAAGAAGCTAACAATTCAATAAATTATCTCTTGGAATGATGATTAGATGGAGATAATGAAACAAAACACGAACATCGAACAACATTCGCGACTAAATGAAATATGGCCTTAGACCGTGCCCGAACTTCACCAATGGTCTTAGGTGAGAAAATTGGAGTTTTCCTATTCATATTACCCGTTATTATTTGTGAAAAACGAATATTTAGAATGTTTTTAAGTCACTTTTGATACTCACCTTGACATGGCGGACATGTCGGTTACACTATCCCAAGCTTTTTGATTGTACCCCAAACATCAAAAAGTTTGGGTTACCTTTTGCAATTCGTCATAATATCAATATCAACCGTCAGCATAACGCAAAGAAGTAGCCATTTAATTTATTACTATCATTTTAATCTAGTCGACCCACCATTGACCTGTTAAAAATGAACTTTAAAAGGCTGCAGCGAATTTTTACGCCACTTGCAATTTTTAGTATGATTAGAATTGTGAAGTGCGTTCGAAATTTATCATTCTACAAAAACTGTGATTTCAATCTGATCACTTTCAAGAGTTCTGCTTGGACAACAGATTTCATAATCTCCAATCAGAATTTACAACCATGGACTGTGGCTGACAGAAAGTACAGCAAAGCAGCCTTTGGTCGAGATGAATGGGATCCCCGAGATTTGTCAAACAATTTGTGCAGTGTTAATATTATTATGAATCCCAAAAATATAAAACTCATATTGCTAGCATACTTTGGCAAAGAAATCAACCGTCATTCATCAACGTTCCTATTTATCTACGACAATACAGAATTTCCTAGTCAATATGCTCATTGGCGACATACAATCAGCCTAGAGCTAAGTAGTCCCCTATTCATGATTTTCGTAAAAAATGCAACCCATCATTCAGTCTATGCATTGCAGATATACAAATACTGGCCGGCTGCTTTATATCTGTATGATTTGGCAAAGAATTCCGATGGAAAAGACTGGGAAAAGTTATGGTACAATTTGAACGGACATCTACATGGTTTTGGAATTCGAGGCCAATATATCCTGCATCTTGACCATTATAAAGGGTCAATGTCGTGGTGCAAAGGGAGTGTCTATTCCTCATTGAAGTTATTCAAAAAACCCTGTCATGCTGCATACAGTGCTGTGGAGACCATGTCAAATAGATTTAATTTCAGTGTATCCTATTCTGTACGTATTGGTCGTGAATACTCAAAAAAAAATTGTGGATATGTTAAAATGTTTGAAGTGCAGGCATACCCGTATACATGGTATCCTTTCAAAAAGCTATCTATATATAGAATCGTGTTGTCGCTCCTTCCTTCCGTCCCATCTCAATTTTTCTCCTCAGTATTGTAGCAAGGAG
>JAAAYG020030793.1:0-15468 GCA_009936455.2 Tomocerus minor
AGCTTTGCTACTTTTTGAGTTATTAATAGAGAAAGTGAGAGAAAGTTTTTGGTGAGTTCATTCTGGACCACCCTGTACATGCTTGAATTGAAATTAAAGTAACATATGAAATAGTATTGTAAGGAAATAATAGTATTGCATATTATTGTAATGAAATTAAAGTATAAAAGTGAAGCATAAATGCCTTACTGATAGTGTCTCCAGTCTCGAGTTATAACTATAACTCCAGGTTCAGGTAGATAAGTTGGAATTTTCTATAGATCTAGTCTTTGTTTGAAGTAATAGCCAGTGCCTAGTAAATATCACACAGGACATTTATAAAGCCAGGTACAGGTACAGGTGTTTAATAATCAATTACCTTGAGTACCTGTGACTGTAACCTATGTAGTACTAAACTATAATTGCAGATAAATGGAAGGTTGAGGGCTGAGCAATAACGTCTGAAGCTACTGATCTGGATCTACTAAATCTCATTCAACGCTAAGGTTAAAAACACGATAATCAGTCTTCAGAGTTGCTTGTCCCTTTACAACAAATTATCATCATATTCTGACAGAGAAAAGTGATGGAGGAGCCTTGAAGAGTGAGACAGTACAGCATAGTATTCAAGATAAAATACATATTTTTCTATTGTAGTTGTTGGTAGTGTAGCATGGAACTATAGTTGAATGAATTGGTTTATAAATGTGGTAGACAAGTTAGGTAAAGACCGATGCGCAATATAATTAATTGTAGCATAGTAAAAGGATAGTGGTTGCTTGCTAGTGGCTGTTATTACATGATGTGAAGATATGCTTTGAAATATAATACCCACATATCCTCACGTATGATCATACATAATATTATATTTAATTTCAGTGATTCTCAGCCAGCGGATTTGCATGATAAAATTATGAGATTGCAAAAAAATTTGCTACTAGATTGGGTTAAATTAAATGCATTACTTACTTCAGAAGATATTAACCTGTTTTTATTGTGGATGAACAAGATGTTTACTCTTATGACTTTTAAAGAATGGGTTTTACTGTTCGACAACGAACCATCGGGCTTTTCCTTTAAAAAAACTAATTAGATAATATACCTAACTCATTTATTGCACACACAAGCACACAATAATATAATGGCAGGTATTTTCATAATATTATAAGTAATAGCATAAGCAATTATCTGTAGATTTACAATATATAAAGGCAAAATATATTAGCAAACCCCACAGTGCAGTAGAACAACCTGGCACACAGCCTTGAGTCCATTACATATACATTCAGAACTGTTGCCAATATTTTTAATTCCAGTTGTAAGATAGAGAATAAATCAAATAGACAAAATAATGAATTCGTTGAGGATATTCTCGGCAACGGAATTTTACAAGGTGAGCTGATTCTTTTTTTTTCTTTTTTTTTTGATAATTTGCAGACTAGCATCCTATAATGAATTTATATGATTAGATATATAGAAACTAGTTCAAATGAAATTTTTTGGCATTAAGTAATAAATTTGGTGTATTTTTTATACTTTCTTTACAGCTCGTTCTTGTGTTAATTCTCCTATTTTCCACAAGGTAATTAGTTATGGTACAAAATTAATCTTTAAAGCATCTACGAATTAATTTTACTCATGTTATCCATGGATGTACGCGATACAACTTACAATTCCATAATAAAATTATGTACAAAAATAAAGAGACATAATTTACATTGATATTTTCTAATCAACAGTTCTGCCTGTAACGTCGGATTTGGAAACTTTGGATTAGGAAATGTAGGAATAGGAAATGTAGGATTATTCAATGCTGGCATCGGAAATATGGGAAAGAAAAATATTGGAGTGTTCAACTTGGGGAAGAAAAATTTGGGAGTTTTCAATTTAGCTGCTAAACGAAATATCGGTGTTTTCAACGTTTTATCAAAAGGAAAAATTGGTGTTGCTTCAGTTCTGGGAGTACCTAATCCATTCCCTAAAGGTAGATAAGGAAGGAAATAATATTTTTAATTCCAAATCAATATGTTGATTTTATGTCAATAATAAACAATCATTTCCTTGAATTTGTACTTTACATAATGATATAGTTGTACATAGATATATAGTATTATCACAAAATGTAAAAATGTTTTTTAGCTTGTGTATGTAAACACAAATGATATGCAAATGTAAAATGTAATCACTACTGTCCACTACTACAATTTTCGGCAATGAGAAACCAAAAAAATGTACATTACTTAGGTCAATGAATAAGCATACCTAAATACAAAAAAAAATAAATCAAATATAAATCGGGTAACTCCATGAATATATTCCTGCAACTTTCGTTAATTTTTTTAAGTTCAAATAATCATAATTTAAAATTCTTGGAAGCAATGATAATTTTAAAAAATTTAAAGTAATTAATCATAATTTATATAAAGTAAATATTCATAATTTTTTAAGTGAATTATATCAGTTGTAAGTCCAGAGAGACTCCTTTAGTGACTTAGTGGCGCAAGCAAGGCATTGAATTTTAAATGGCCTTAAATAATTATTTATTTTAATTCATAAAGGATAACTAACTAACTACACTCACAGAATTAAATTAAAGGAATGAATTTACGTTTTACTTATTTTAGTTTCACTGGAATTTGTGACTTTTGTATTATGATTCTGTTGGAAATCATTTTCATGAAACTCAAGTTCATATAAATACAATGATAAAATTTTCATTAACTAGATAAGCTGAGAGCTGGTAGATATTTTTATAACAGTAAAATAATTGCATTGACATTTGCGATGAAAAATAGATGATTTGGCAATATTTTTCATGGAGTTTTATGAAAAATGAGTGTAGTCGGTTGATGAGAATAAACGTTATATTTTTGGATTGTATGTATACTGCGTTTTGTTGGTACGTAAAAATGAGTGCAGAAAGAACACAGAAAGAAAGAAAAGAGGTGCTTACTTACTGCACTGCACAACAACGTGCATAGACAAACAGCTTTTTTAGGGCTCTCTTGTCACTGTTGTCTTGTGTTTGTGTCCCGCTATATGCTATAGAGAGTACTGGGCTATGGATTGGGATTGGGAATAGCGGGGGATTGAGCATAGCCAAGGCTGTTGTTTGTGCTGGATGCTGATCCAGAGAAAGAGCAGCGCGAAACAAATATCAAGTACCATTCTTTACACAGAGATCTATACAACATTCTACGCGTTTGGGACTTGCTTGGCGTCTCTAACGACCTCTTCTTTCTTTCATTACTCAACGAAATTCACTCCGAGTCACAGTTGAGTACAAATCCCTCTGTCAATTCTTGTCATTTTATCAATTTTTGAAGTTATTTTTCAGTCAAAATGCGTGAAATCGTTCATATTCAAGCTGGCCAATGCGGTAATCAAATCGGAGCTAAGGTATGTCCATTGCACTCAAATCTTTTACCAAAATTTTAATATTTTACAAAGCCGACATTTTTCAGGGTAGGGCAGAGAGTATGACAAACAAGATAAAGACGAGCAGGCCGTTGATTTGGAGGCTGTAGCCGTTGATCCTTTGTTCTGTCATCCTCGACCTTCTTTAGCATTGCACTCTTACATTTATTAGCTAACGGTCAACTGACATGATGTCAAATGCTGGACACTTGATTGGCCGTGTTGCCATCTTTTATTTTTCTAATAATTAATATTAATCAACATTTTTGTATGCCCTATATTATGTCTGTCTGTATATGCTCTATGTGTGTATATGCTGCCTGCCAAAACAAAAATCGAAAATATTTTTCAATATTTTGATTCATTTTTTCATTATCAACGTAACGTCGTTTATAGTTTCAATATATCCAATATTTGTTAGAAATAAATCATTTAGTCGTTGGAACAATATAAATGTACAAAATCTCTGGAATTTGGGGATTCGGCAGAATTTCAAACTCCAAGGCGAAAGGCGTAATTACCGTTTCCGTCTGGCAGGGGACAGCAATATTTTTTTAGTATTTAATAAATGAAATCGGTAACATTGAGCGCTGTCATGATTATTTAATTGGGCGGAATTCGGGAAATATTTTATTGCGTTTGGGATATTTATGATTTAGGCATTTGCGACAATCAATGGAAATCTCTTAGTCATTAATTAGTACTTATTTTGAAACTAAGTTAGGGTATGGTCAATGGTTGTCATCCGATTTTCGAATTGGGGCCGTATAGTCTTAAAGGAACACATACTTCTTTGTGACTATGCTTTTCCTTATATAATTTTGCATCGATCGTTTAATTTGATTTCTATTAGATTGAATGTCCTCGAATTAGAAATAGGAAAGCAGAATTTGTCTGAAATTATAATTATTATTGCATCCGTTTGAAAGCACCTTAAATTAGGGTTTTATGTACATAGAAAATGGAATGAGAGTGATGTGGCATCCATTTGATGGGAAATAATTGGAAATAATTGTGAGTCAGTCACACAGGGGCAGGGCAGTGCATTCATTCAATCACAGTCAAAGCTTATCTATTTTCTGATAATTAGTGATTGGTAGTTGTTATTTGTAGGCACAAAAGTACATGTACAAGTTTATGTAATATTGAATGTACATACCGGCAATGGCAATTAGTACACATATAGCAAGTACAAAGTATTAATAACTTAGGAGGAGTGAAGATAGAAAATTGCTGTCATCATCTATAAGATACGGGCAGGGTAGAATGAGTAGTTTAACTACCGCACTGCAGTTGAATGTTCTTTGCATTTAGGAAATTTGCATCAAGTCAATAATATTTGTAGTAGGGAAATGAAATGAAAAGAATGATAGAAGACTTTAATGTAGTGAAGTAGAAGTTAGAGGTGGGCACTTGTTTTGCCGGCCGGCCTTTTCACTCTTTTTTTGCTTTTTCGGCCCGGCCGGCCGTTACGTGTACAAATTTTTTTTCGGCTGGCCTTAGTGTAAAAAAAGTTTCCCCCGACCTTTCTCTGTCCTTTTCACTCCTTTTTTCGTCAAATTTTTGGCCCGGCCGACCTTTACGCGGTTAAAAATTTAATCGGCCAGATAGTAGATATGTAAAATCTTTACGAAGAACGGCCTTTATTAGGCCTGCCGGTGCCGATGTCTGGTAGAAGTACCTTACAAATGTGTAGAGAAAGAAGCCGGCAGAAAGCGAAAGCGTGCTTGAAACACATTCCGACATTTATAAGTAGTAAAGCAGGAGATGTTGGGTAAAAATAGGCACAATGACTTTTGTATAGGAAAGTGCAACGTCGTGTGAATGGATATAGTAGGGAAGGAGGGAGGGAGTTGTTAGAGGAAAAGGGAGAGAAGAGAAGATTTAATTTTAAACAGGCTCTATAGAGATAGGTTATTGTATTATTGCATGCGATTGGTTGCGAGAGTTTTGAGTTGATTAGATACTAAATGCAAGATTTTTTGGCTCTTTTCCAGTTTTGGGAGATCATCTCTGACGAGCACGGGATTGACCCGACTGGATCCTACCATGGAGATTCTGACTTGCAGCTAGAGCGAATCAATGTCTACTATAACGAGGCTTCCGGTGGAAAATATGTTCCTCGTGCCGTTCTCGTCGACCTTGAACCGGGCACGATGGATTCAGTGCGTTCTGGACCATTCGGCCAAATATTCAGACCTGACAATTTCGTGTTTGGACAGAGTGGAGCCGGAAACAACTGGGCGAAAGGACATTACACCGAAGGAGCGGAATTGGTTGACTCTGTCATGGACGTGGTACGAAAAGAGGCGGAAGGATGTGACTGTCTTCAAGGATTTCAACTGACACACTCTCTGGGCGGCGGAACTGGATCTGGTATGGGAACGTTGCTCATCTCGAAAATCCGTGAAGAATATCCCGACAGAATCATGGTGACTTACTCTGTTGTCCCCTCGCCGAAAGTGTCTGACACTGTGGTCGAGCCCTACAATGCAACTCTCTCTGTACATCAATTGGTTGAGAACACAGACGAAACGTACTGCATTGACAATGAAGCACTTTATGATATCTGTTTCCGTACTCTTAAACTAACGACACCCACCTACGGAGATTTGAATCATTTGGTTTCCCTCACCATGTCCGGCGTGACGACGTGCTTTAGATTCCCCGGTCAATTGAATGCTGACTTGAGAAAATTGGCTGTCAACATGGTTCCATTTCCCCGTCTTCATTTCTTCATGCCCGGATTTGCCCCCCTCACTGCCCGAGGAAGTCAACAATACAGGGCTCTTACTGTGCCAGAATTAACCCAACAAATGTTTGACTCTAAGAATATGATGGCTGCTTGTGACCCTCGTCACGGACGTTACCTGACTGTTGCTGCTATTTTCCGAGGACGTATGTCAATGAAGGAAGTCGATGAACAAATGCTGAACATTCAGAATAAGAACTCCAGCTACTTTGTTGAATGGATTCCAAACAACGTCAAGACGGCCGTCTGTGACATTCCTCCACGTGGTCTCAAGATGTCTGCCACTTTCATTGGAAACAGTACAGCTATTCAAGAACTCTTTAAGAGAATTTCTGAACAATTCACTGCCATGTTCCGTCGTAAGGCTTTCTTGCATTGGTACACTGGAGAAGGCATGGATGAAATGGAATTCACTGAAGCTGAATCAAACATGAATGACTTGGTCTCCGAATATCAACAATACCAAGAAGCCACTGCCGATGAAGAAGGAGATTTTGACGAAGAAGGCGAAGGCGATATTGATGAAGCTTAATAAGCCATAATATTACCTGTGATTCTTATATCCGATCAAATCAAATACACTAATTTAAGTAATAATTAATTTTTAACATTTACATTTTTACTTTCTTCCCAAATATCAATGTATCAGCTACAGCTGTTGTGTAGAACAACTTTGACGAAGAAAGAAACAACTCTACTGACGATATAAGCAAGTCTCTTTATTGACGACGCATTAGCCATATTACATGTAAGTTACCTTAAATTATTAACTATTTGACAACATTTACTTTTAATCATAGCATATAATAATTATAATAGTAAATGCATTATTTTTGGTTTTAAATTTGGATCGCGGCCAAAAATCCAAAAATAACATTATACTAATTGGCGGTCAAGGCTGAGAAAGTTTTAGGGGTTAATCCTTTCGCTTGCCGCCATTTTGGTGTGATTAGTATTAAAATGACTAAATTAATTTTGGATTTTGTTTTCTTTGTTCACAGGAAGAAGCAAACGGATGCAATCTTTTTGACTATGAAATCACGTCATAATATTAGTCAAGCAACAAATATTTAGTGATTTTTAGCTGTTTCGTAAAACGCGTGTAAAAGTATTTTGTTTTTTCTTCACGTTGATTTTTTTGCTAATGTTGGTATAAGACATGTTTATGTACCTATTTCAATATACAGTGTTCATTATACACAGCTTGCATTCGTAATTTTGTATGTTTCTGTGTTCAGATTAAATCATAAATATGTCATTTTCATTGTGTTTTAAACCGATGCAGTTTTGCAGATTTTTATTCCATATAGCAAGCATAATAATATTAATAAGTACCATTCACTTATATAGTTCATTATAATTTAAATAGAGCAATGCATATTGAATCAATAATCTATTTTTATAACGGATTGTTGTTGCCAGCTAGTTTCATATCTTGTATCCTAATCCTGCATATATAGTGAGAAAAAAAGTAGCCGTGTGTATTGAGTACATATTAAGATAAAGTCACAATTACATATTTATTTCATATTCGCATTACAAGTTTTCGTATGTCCTTGCTGAAAACCTAAAATTACTCTAACTGCATTTTAAGTATACTTTTGCATTCAGGCTAACACCTTTTGGATAATTACAATTAAAACAAGTGAAAGAAAAATTAAATATCCTCACACTGAAGGATATTTTCTAGCTGTATCTTTTTTAGTATTTGATCAACTTTATTTTAGTAATCAATCATAATCATTCAGGAACGTCCTCCCACTGAATTGGTTTGCAACAAAACAATTTCAAATGTGAATATGAAATTAACAATTGAAACTAGAAACTTTCGTTTGACAAAAAAGATGTTGAGTCCAGTTAGGCCGACTGGATTCAATTGCACCATTCTTTCTAATCTTTCAACCTTAAAAACATTTAGTGCACATAGGAAATTTCATGTAAATTATAAATTAATATTGAGATCATATTAGACAATAATTATTTAGAAAATTAATAATGTATACCATAACGGTGTATCTTGAGTCTGGGCACTGTTGCAAGTTTCGGACAACCTGCATCGCACAAGAGTTTACTTCTCCTCCATAGTACGTGACCAGTAAAGATCGTGCAAAAAATTGCAAAAATGAAACAAGAGTGTATACACTTTCAATGTAAGTACTTTTTTCTGATGTGGTCACCCAATGAAATAACTGTAACACAACAGTAGATAAAAAATGGAATTATGAAGTTACCCTTTTATTTGGCTGAACAACACAACTATTTTCATAAACAACCCCACCATTTTCTTATCATATCATACATTTCTAAAGACCAGTAATTTCTTATAAGGCGGGTATTAAAATATTTCCAAAAGAGTAAATAGCCTAAAATACAATTTTTTTTTTAAATATTTCTTGAACAATAAAATGGTAAAATATTTTTAAACACGTATTTTCTGAACTGTAAAATCTTAAATACTTTTATGTATTTCCTGTACAGTTGAAAGCTTAAATATTTTTAAACGTATTTCCTGCAAAAGAGATTTTTAAATATTTTTGTAAATATTCAAACATATTCTATATTAAACATTCTTCAATATAAAATATTTCAGCGTAAAAAGCTGAAATATTTTTTATGTGTTTCTTGAACAGCAAATATAATATTTTTGTATTTCCATGGACAAGCTTATATTTTGTATTTCCTTAACCTTAAAAATCTAAATATGCATTTATTTCCTGAATATTAAAAGGTTTAATTACTTAATGTATTTCCTGAACAGTATATAGAAAGCTGGGATATTTTTGAGTAGGAATGTATTTCCTGAACGGTAGTTGAAAACCTAAATACTTAATTATATTTATAATGTAATATAAATAAATATTTATATTAAATATTTTCCAAAAATGAAAAACATAAACCAGGAGGTTCGCGCTTTCGCTTTACGACATTACGACCACGAATGACACGCTGAAAGGTTAACACTGTTTTTCTCTTTTCCTACTCTAACTCTAAACTAGGCTTTCTCTTCCAGCAAAGTATTTCAAGTAAATTAATTATTTTCCCTCCAAGCAAATTAGTAAATAATTCTTCTCTGGTTGCATTCAATCAAAATTTAAAACCATTTATTAAGGATAGTTTTAATTTCATGATCTCTGTGTCTATTTCTTAAATGATATTCATTAATTAATTTTCCCATGTAAATTGCATCAGTCAGAAAGTGAAACGCAATTTACTGTCATGTGATGTAAAAGAGCAGCAAAGAAGAAAGGTGCATCTTTCTCCCGTGTTGCTATAATATTAGTTGTGTGGCTCCAGGCGGCTGGCAAGGAAAAATGCTTATTTTGTTTGTGTAATTATGTTAAATGCAGTTAGCGAAGGAAAAGAGAAAGTGGTGTCTCAATTAATACTCAACCATAATCACAATCAGGCTTAATTCATTGTCATTCACGGTCATTAACTGAATACAGTAAGATACTACAAAAATTTTAGCAATATATTTAGTAATAATATTTTGATACGCAGAAAATATTTTAATACAGTAACTACGTACTATTGTTAACGTGTCGGCTGTGCTGCGTGTGACTATTATAATTTTCAAATAGGGGATCTAGAATTATTTTTATTTCAGTGTTTCCAAAAACTACAGAAATATTTTCCTAAAGCATTTCCTAAAAATCATAAATATTTTCTTTCGTAATAAATAATCAGAATATATTTTTCTTAGTTCATTTTCTAAACAGGATGAATATTTTCAAACAACTCTTTTTTCCTAATTCTGAACAGTAGGTACCTATAAAAGTTTCCATTCATAAACAGTATTTATATTTATATGTATAGTATACTCTAAAATATTTTACAATACTAATACAATATTTTCTTATGAAGCCCAAAACACTCCCAAATTCCCATTCATAGTCAAAATAATTTTTGAGAATATTTCCTAAACCGCCCAAATATTTTCTGGGAATAATTACATTACAAAACTGCTGCGGTGCAATGATTTTTTTTAGTCATTTGAAAAATTGACCTTTTAAAAGAAGGCCGTAGAAAAATTTAGGTATTAAGGCATTAAAAAACATAAAACAAAGCAAAATTAAGATTTGTTGATAATCGATGAGCCAAAATTTGGCCCAAATAATTTTTCAAATTACTATCCAGACTATCCTCAGAAGTATTCTATGGTTTTCTAATTCTTTACATTTCATTGTCAGATATTTTGCAAAATGTATTTTATTGAATATATTTACTTTCATTTTGCTAAACAACAAGTGTTTTAAAATTTGGGAGGATGGTTTTGAATAAAAAATATTCCTTGAACAAATAATAACTGGAGTAATAATAATCAGTGGCGGTTATTCCGACCTGCGAAACCTGCGGCGCAGGGGGCCCCGCGCCTAGGGGGGCCCCGCGCTTGAAGCAGCCGAAAAGTTATTCAGTACTACTTACAGAATTTCGTACTGTAGCCAATTATAATTCGCAAAAAATCTTTTAGAAAATGCGTCTGCCCTTTTCTCATTTCATTATCAATATCACCTATCATGGGAGTTGTAGTTTTAAGCACGGTCAACCTTTTTTCTCTAATCTTAGAGTTGGCAATATGGGGCATGGGCAATAATACAAATTGCATTCATGTACTCATTGTCGGTAACAGTTGCCACAGCCGACAGAAGCTGTAAAATGTATTTCAACTAATTACTTTACTGCATTCGATTCAGTGAAAGGGAGGCACGGCCAAAGAAATTTATTTATTTAGAACCCGATTTCGGAGAGGCTAAAATTTAATACCGAAATAAAATTATATCTACATATTCGCGCGTAGCGCGATAAGCTTTGGAATTTTCCCCCAACATGAGCGAAATAATATTGGTCAAAAATAGCTAAAATTTTTGGCCCCCCAAAAAGTAAGCAAAAAAAATTTTTTTTCAAAAAATAAACAAACTTTCCACGCCATGCGCTATTTTTGAGAAATATAAGCCCATATTTAATTAATTTTGAGCAAATAATATTTTTTTTTGCTCTACGCGAGAATACGTAAATATAATAGGGCCCCGCATCAGCCGCCTTGCAGAGGGCCCCGCAGGTATGTATAACCGCCTCTGATAATAATATCTATTTCTGCGTGAAGGTTTACTTACATGAACTGAAATTCGGTAGACATTAACACAATAGGAAACAAAAACAATTGGAGAGAGAAAATTTTGAACATTCGTCACCAATTTGCAAAGTAATAAAAATTCTCTTCGAATTTCTGTGAAAAGCAAGTTTTCTGCGGAAAATATATTTAATAATAATAAGTGATTAATGAACATATCTACCAATAAAAAATTTGAATAGTAATTAATTATGCAACAGCAAAATAATAAATATACCTACCTGAGGTATGATTTTCATCGTCCCAAGACTTGTTTTGAGATTTAATTTGAGAAGTTAATACCTCAAATTTATAGGATAAGGCTCGACTTAGTGTAATTATGAGAATATCCATAAAATTCCAAGAATATATCCGACATTTGTCGTATAAAAACATAATAACAGTATAGGCCGGACTATACGAGAAAATATACCTCAACCCGGTATCGTTCAAGAAACTGCCGTAAAAATATTTTTTCATGAATGATGATTCAGGACCTACGACTAGAGAAATTCAAAATTTTAATTTAACAATTCATTATTGTAGCAACAATTAAAAACTCAGTGTATACAATATAGTGATTACTTCTCTCCCCATTTAAAATTGCAGTAAAATCATATAATAAATTTTCAAGAATTGCCCAAAACCAAACAGCAGCACCAATACTGACAACGTGACGACGGAGATTTGTATCTGGCTGCTCAAAGTGTAATTTGTCACAGGTAATTTTCCAATTTTGAAATAAGTTGATAAAAGATGTACTTTGAAAAAGTAGGTACGAATATCTGCAAATATCATAATTAACTAAATATAGTTTTTTCTAAATATCCGTTAAAAGCAAGCAATTAAGGCAGGTTCATTTGTGTTGAAGAGAAAATCAGATTCTCGAAGAAAAATGTTTTGTACTTAATTTTACAGATCTACTTAATTTAAAATAAACTTACATGAAGAGTGTCATCAAAATTACAATAATAGTTTGGGCAGTTATAGCTATGTCTTTAACAGATCCTAGAGATTCACTTGTAACGCATTCATAGATTTGAAGAATCAAGTAAATCAAAGTGAAAATCAGGAAAACTACAGAAAACATTGAAGGAAAGCTTTTCCATCTACAGAAATAATGTAATTTACTGGTTAATTATAATCCTGAATTATATTAAAGTATGTTATGTCCCGCGTTAGGCCAAGAAACACAACCTGAATTTTAGCTGTTGGGAATTAACAGCTCTTAAACCACTAATAGGCAGGGAGCCTGTTAACCTACCAAAAAATAAAATTGGTTTGAAACTTTGGTAAAAAGGATCCCGAATTTGATCTTCATTTGTTACTTCGCTTGAACATGGAGACGTCAGGCAATCTGAAAAAATTGGAAGTATATTAATTTTTTTCCGAGCAGTAAGGAACATTCTTTAAATGGCAACAATCAAAAATTTTTCGTCCTCTATTTTCAAAATTTATTCTTGAGACGAGTATTCCTTAAATCCTTTGATTTCTAAATCCTTTCCAATTTGGTAAAATATCTAGAGACGAGTCAACTACTTTTTAGCTAACAAAGATGGTTTGAAGAACCTTTATAGAAGTACCAATGAACCTTAGCAATTTGCTAAATGATAGTGGATGCAACTGAGACAAGTCAACAAAGACATAACTGAAACCAATCCATTTCTAGGCATTTAGATATAATATTTATCATTATCCATCTTCATAGATCGATGTATCATGTATCTAATATCATCTATTACTAATAGTCATCCAACAGTATATGCATATTCTGTAGATTATTTTTCTACGAAAGTACCAGGTATTGAGGTACTTATTGTATTTCTAGCAATCCAATTAGAGCACAGACAGAAGAACACAATTATAGTGTGCATGCATAGTCGTAGCTTTGGATGCTAAATTGGAATAGATAGAAATGGGATTATTATTTTTCTGTAGATTGATTTAATGACCAATGACAAGTTTACTTAGTATTTACATGCTCACCGATACCAATTTTAGTATTATAGCATTTATTATATATATGAACATTTTCTAACAAGTTCTTTAAGTAAAATAAATTGCGGCCAATATTTTATTAAAACCATTTCTATTGTCAAATTAAGTACGTACAAAAATTGTGCTAGACACATTATGATTATTACTGCCAATTCCTCAACTCGATTAATTCTTATTACATTACAAAATGCTTTTCATAATGGTGATAGTGATAGCTGACGGCTGACTGAATTAGCAATTTTCATTAGTCAGAATTCAGTACATGAAATTAAAGGCACACTTATTATATGGCAATGGAAAATTATCATTCAACATAATATAATGATGTGTGTCATTTGCTAGAGTCACCTCCTCATAAGCGCATGTGGCTTATCATAATAATATATGTATGCATGCTTAAAATATATATATATGTACTAAAACTGTCAGAATGTGCTCAAAAAGATTTTCTCAGACGGAAACTTGCCAGTTCTTGCCAATTACCCCAGTTATTTTCAATTAAAATTTTTTTAATTCAATTTACGGAGACCACAGAGGAAAAGGATGCAACAAAGTAGGATTTTTCTGTAGATTTTGCCGTAGGTACATGAAAATATTGATCATAAACGTTTCGAAGTGAATCGTTGTTACGAAGTAAATTTTATTATAGTTTTCCTTCATGACAAATAGATGAAGTTACTACGTGAATCTAAACAGAAATTGATTGGAAATGGTCTTATTTCGAATTCTTATTAGCATAAAAATTTCTTTGACTTTGGACGCAAAGGAGGGGCATTGCAAAAAATATTTTCTTGCCATTGCACAGTCGTCCAGTGGGGAAAAACTATATCCCTTCCCTGTTATTGTCAGCCGTGAACAAATTAAATCATAACCATAACCAACACATATAATATGCCGATCATGATTTACCATTCAGAAGGTAATAATGGCCGGCTGTTTCGTTATACGAAACTCTCAATCTCATGAACTACTTCTTTAGTTGAATTAATTGATTGCAAAAATGACAGCTATAATATTTTATATTTCTCTAGCAAATAGACAACTTGGTACAAAGTCGAAAATATAACTATTGGAAAACTTCACCAAAAATATTTTAGTGTTAATCACCGTTCCTTGTATCTATTACCAATTGATGCAAAATATTTTAACCCAGTATAAATATGAATGCATTCCAAATAATTAGCAAAAATGTTTATGTTTAAAATTAATTAAGTTAGCACCTTTTGATTCAATTCAGATTTTAATTAAATTAATTGGAAAATAATAATTATATTGGGATTTAAAACTAAAAGCATTTTTTGTAATCAAATGAAATGATTTTATCATGCGTTTGCAAAAAGAATTATTTAATTTCCCAGAAAACTACACAAACTATCAGAGAAGCAATAATAATATTTTAACAAATATGTATTTGTTATTACATTAATACTGATTGAGCTTAAAAAACCGAATTCGTGCAATTCAGTAATTTACCCAATGAAACACCAAAAAAGCACCTACCTATATATCTAAGTACCTAGTCTCAATACTGCTACCCACTCTTTTAAGTAGACATTGATGAAATCCATTGGAATGCAATTGGAATATTTTGTTTTCGTAATTTATGTGATGGGTTACTGCCCGCTGGAAGCTCAAATAAAACCCCTTATCTTATCTATTACTAGTTCTTCATCTTCATCATTAATAGACATTAATAGTATACAATTTAGAAAACTCAGACAATACTAATAATTGTAGCCCGTTTGGTTTTGTTTGCCAGCTACATTTACTTAGACAATTATAAATAGCATGCATCCTAAATAACGAGTTGATTGAAACCTTGAAATGACCATTTTCCTTACTTGTACTTATCTCATGTCATCAATAATAACATGAATCTCGGCTATAACTATAGCTGCTATACCATTTTATGGAGTAGTGTACATACAAATTTTTTGGAAGGCAATATGCATAGAGGAATTTCAGCCTCTACCAGAGTTTTGTAATTAATTTTAATAGAGCTATGCTCTATCGCACGCGAAGCAGTTATATAAATAAAGATCCGTGTAAATATTGAATGCGTTAATAATAATCCCTAGAATTCCTCCTGCTAGTCGGAATAACATTTATGTAATATAGTTGTATAGTTAAGTAGAAAAGCCAGGTCGCGAGAGCCGAGCGGCTAAGGTCTTCAGTCCTTAGGCTGAATGGTGTCTCAACCTGTATAGGTTCG
>JAAAYG020030804.1:0-15467 GCA_009936455.2 Tomocerus minor
ATAGTTTTCTGTCGAGATAACTCGTTTTACGGTAAACATTTATTGTCCCAAATTGATGACTTGAGATTTAACTCCAACGTTGTGGCATTGTATGACCATTGTCCAGAAAATCTATGCGGTAACACCAATAACGCTTGCAAAGTGCTCCCGCTTTGTAATAAGAATGCAAGTTCACCATTTATGGGTTGCCGAGAACCAGGAGACGAATGTGCGTTAACGAATAAATTTTTTAACGATCGCAAAATTAAAAATCGAGAACGCAATCAATGGAGTTGGATTGAAGTACAAATCTCAAATAACTTTTTGTTTCCTCGTACGTTTATCATTGCACGATTTGCAAGGACATCTCCGTTTTTAAGAACCCAGGAATTGCTCGCTGTGTTAGAACCTTGTGAGAATAGGGTTATTCTAGATTTAGATAATATAATTAATGCACATTTTGATGCAATAACTGTTCGACAAAGGCAAACGTACTCTTTCAAGTCTAAGTATGTTTTCAAAGGGGACGAGATATCGTTTTCAACATTAAAAGGAATCTTATTTCCCAGATATATGGATCCAAACAAGCGATCTTATCATAAAGCACACAGTGTTGTGTATTCTGGTATTTTCCACTTGTTTAAAAAATACTATGACAGAAAATTGCAATTTTCTAGAATGAATATTACTAATGATCATCAGATCAACGAAGATATGCCGAATACTATTAAATTCAGTGGGAATTTGCAATCTCTGTTTTATGTGTATGCATCAGCCACACTTATCTCTTTCACAAATTTTTTGGCAGAAATTTTTACATTCCGATTTTTTAGATCCTAATTAAAATTAGACGAACAATTACAAAATGTATTGTAATTCGAATCAAATTCGCACCGCACCACAGTAAAATAGTCTTTATGTCATCAATTCATTGGCGAGATAAAATTGGCAAAATTTAATCTTTGTTTCAGGCAATAAAAAAGCCATTATACTTAATAAGGTCACCTGTCATATCAAGTCAAAAATTATTACGACCTAAAACAAACAATTATTAGATTTGATTATAATATATCCAAGTAATTTATAATTCAGATTGTTGCATTACAAAAATTTGTACTTGACGTAATTAAATTTTCAGGATTAAACCATAATAAAACATAATCTTGTATCATCGAAAATATTATGGAAAAATTACGATTTAGACGTACTGGCTGCTTCTACAGCAAAGAATTGGAACTTTTGCCTATTTTTCGTCGAAGAATTGCAGATTTATTCATAGATGAAGAAGATAACACAGATCAGCAATTAGCACGATGGCTTCGAGCCTTAGGAGATGCTACGGTCCGCTACGGAAGCAATTAAAATGGTGGGAAATTAATTTCATCGATTCAACTTTGATTGGTTGGAAGCCTCCAGTGATTTTTACTGACAAATAGAATTCAGCAGCTATGATGCAGAACAGAAAGATGTCCAGTGATGATTTTCACGTTTGGAAAATGGGACATATTACAGGAATTGTGCAAAATGGAGAAAAAGTTACTCTACTGAAATACGAAGATCAAATGATTGAGAAAATTATGGGACTCATGAGGAAAAATTGTAGCCAAAAGAAAGATGTGACACAATTCGTTTGCATTTCAGATATGCAAGGCTTCTCATTACGTCACAATGCATGTATGTGAATAATAAATGCAAATGTCCATTGATTTTTGAATTTTTTTTGGCCAAAAAAAATTTTGGTCTCTTATTCAAAGAAATATGTTTTATTTATGTCATTCAGACGGACTCAGATGTGGTCTTTATTCTTGCTGATGGTCTTCTGAACCTCACAATGATTGCTCTAGTTATATCTATATAATAATATATCATTCCTATCATCTATTAGATATCTTCGATGTTTTCGGTTTTGGAAATGCGTCAAGGAAATATAATAATATTTCCGTTTTTTTATGATGGATGTGTTTCAAAATGGACCAAAAATATAATCGTTTGTGATTTATATATTTTGATTGCAGTCGGCCAGCTTCTTTCTGCCACTGCTCTAACGGCAGTTCACAGAAGGATAGCATCTTCAAGTTTCATTGTGATTGTATTTTGTAGTCCATCGCCTGCATGTTATGTTTCCTTGTCACCTCTTGTTAAATCTGCGATATCTTTTTGGGGAGAGATGTCTTTTACAATACTGTTTTGTCAGCATGGTATTGACAGTGCAGCTAGTGCGGGGGAATGCAAATGTTTCTTGATCGATTCATTTACGGAAGCCCCCAATTTCACATTAACACCCCTGTTGGTAGGAGACATTTAAGACATAATCGATAAGAAATAATTTTTTCTAACAAGTTGTGTTATGAAAGTAAAATTCCTATTTGTTTACATTGAGACGATACAATAAATATTCAACTACCTATTATAATTCACTCCAACACAAATGCTAAAACTTTGAATAGGAACCACCTTTGCTATGTCAGCAATTCTATTGTAATAATGCAAGTATTAATTTACGTTTATTGCACGACCTTATGAATCAATTATCAATATTAAAAAATAAGTAATGTTGATTATACTGGAATTAGGTTCATAGTCTCTTCGTGCAGACAATTTCCGGCAGCATAAAAAAAGGCATATTAATATATAGCTCATAATAAGCTACTTAAAATATTTTATTATTAAGTTTTGTATTTTCTTCCATGTTTACTTTGACCTTTTAAAATTTTGGAATTGGGACAACTAGTAACCAATAATACTTAGATATAATAATGGCAACATTTTTAGTATTAGTGTTAATTCTATCTGCACCATCAGTAAATGGTTTTAGCAAAAAAGAACATCTGTCAAAGGAGTGCATTGAAGTGATAAATATAAATCCAATTATTGAAGCATTCAGTGACACATACATAGAGATTCTTTATGGAAGATTTGAACCGATTTTAGCTTCGATAACCAATCCCATAGCACTGCTAAGTGCAAATAACAGTTTAGAAAGTAAAAGTTTATTGAGATTTAGTCAAAAATGGATTTTCAAAATGGTTTCTGTCATAATAATCTTTGAGAATGAATTGAAGAATTATGAATTTAGACTACTGCAGTGTGAAGTATCTGAAGTTGGATTTCTACGAGTACCGCAATGCATCGAAAAGACTGACACTAAAATATTTATCACGAATCTTGCGTTCAATTCTGTACCAAGTTCTGTCTTTGATTTCAATATCAACTGGAAAAATTACATTGTGCATACAGTGTTAGTGGATGACACAGGGAATTCACAGAATTTTCATTTGGCCACAGTTAAAATGGAATATGTTACCTTTGTTTGTACTTCATGTGCTTCCCAAATGGACGAGCGTGCTGTTAAAAATCTGACACTGACCACGACTTCATCAGAATTAAGATTGTACTTTGAAAATACTCACTCTGTTGAAACACTTCATTATAGTTACATTGTTTTAAATTACCATGCATGGGGAAAGGAAAGCTTTTGGTTCAATGACACGTCATCCTACATCTCCTCACCTTTTTCACAGGATGTTGATATTCCTTTCGACATGATAATAAAGATTTTAGTTCTAGATGGTGTAAATATATTGACAGATGAAAATTTTGAAAATTATTCCTTGCTCTTTAAAAACATTTTTCGAATCTTGTATGATTACATTTGGACAATTGATGCTGTGATTACAGATGCTGAAGGATATAATTTCTTGTCGTGTGTCAAAATGTCGTCGCCAATTTCCTTCTCCATGTACATTAATCCTTTCGATACAGCAACTTGGACATACATTGTGGTAGCGTTGATCTCTTTATCGATGCTAAAATATGGTCACACTTTTTTCCAAGTTAGGAAATTTGAAAAATGTCATTTTAAATGGCGTTTCATAGCTTTATTCTACGGAAAATGGTTGGATTTGATAGATTTTACAGTGATGTACATAGGAATTCTGTTGGAACAGGGTGTCAACACATCTCTACGATTACAATTGCATCAGTATAAATTAAGTTTATACGTTTTTAATGGAGCCATTGCTATTTTCGATCTATTTGCTGTTATATTCAGTAATGCGTACAAAGGAATTATTGTTAGAGATCTCACATCCCCTATTCAACCTATAAATCCTTACAAAACTATCCGTGAATTAAATCAATTCATATTTTTCTGTCGGGATAACTCGTTTTACGGTACACATCTAATTCCCCGGACGGATGAACTGAAATTTAATGCTAAGGCTGTACCATTGTATGACCATTGTCCAGAAAATCTATGCCTTAACACCAATAACGCTTGCCGAGAATTCTTGCCTTCACTACTATGTCATAAAAATGCAAGTGCACTACAGAAGCGCTGTCAAGAATCAGCAGAAGAATGCGCTCTGATGGATAAATTTTTCAACGATCGCAAAATTAAAAAACGTGAACGCAATCAATGGATTTGGAAGGAAATACATATCCCATATAACTTTTTGTTTCCTCGTACATTTACAATTGCACGCTTTGCAAGTAAATCACAGTTTTTAGGAACCGAAGAATGGCTCGCTGCTTTAGAACCTTGTGAGAATAGGGTTATTCTTGATGTAGATAATATAATTAATACACATTTCGATGCAATAAGCCTTCGACAAAAGCAAACACACTCTTCCAAGTCTTGGCATATTTTCAAAGGTGATGAGGTATCTTTTTCTACATTAAAAGGAATCTTATTTCCCCAGTATATGGATCCAAGCAAGCGCTTTTATCATAAAGCACACAGTGTAATGCATTCTGGTATTTTCCACTTGTTTAAAAAATACTATGACAGAAAACTACAATTTTCCCGATCGAATAGAACTAATGATCATCAGATCAACGAAGATATGCCTAATACTATTAAATTCAGTGGGAATTTACAATCCTTATTATATGTGTATGCAGCAGCCACAGTTATCTGCTTCACTAACTTTTTAGCAGAAATTTTTACATTTCGATTTCTTAAATCTTAACTAAAAATAGAAGGACAATTACAAAATGTATTATAATGCCGAATCAAAGTCACACCTCGTAAAATAATCTTTGTATCATGAATTCATTGGCGAGAATTTTACTTTTGTTTCGGACAATAAAACGCTATTGAAAAAATAAGGTCACCTACCAAGACTAAAATCATTTTGATCCTAAACAAAAAAATATAATGCATATATATATAGTATAAACAAAATACTTGTCATAATCATATTTTCATGATATACAAAATAATTTTGTATCATGAGAATTATTATGAAAAAAATTACAATCTAGATGTTTACATTGTTTGCCAGAGATGGCTATTAATAAAATAATATGTTTATCATAACACAAGGTTCGGCAACAATATTTCTCAATATCTGTCACTGCATTTTGTTTATTTTCTGAAATAACTGCAATTTTGATCCTTATTGGAAAACATAATTATTGGATACACACAAATTATTAAGGGTATTCATGGTATTATAATATTTTGTATGCTTCTTTGACTCTTGAATATGGCAAAACAGTAGGAGTATGAAAAGGAAAAGCATATGTGGAAAATGTGGATGCATGGGACGACAATAGTATAATAAGCAGTTATACAGGTACACAAAACAAACCTACACTTAAAACTACACGATTTGGTCATTTGAAGGTATTTCCTGTTTATTTTTTATATAATAATGATTTCCTTTACAGTGATGAGCAGAAGATTTTATTTCGTGAACAAAAGTTTGTTTAGCTCTTGTATTTATCTTTCCATACAATACAGCAACGTTAGGTACTGCGGAATTACAAGTCTGTTCTGATTCCAATTCCAAAACACATTTATTTAGTTAGCTTTAAAAGAATGGCTGCTCCTACAGCAAAAGAATTGGAACTTTTGCCAATTTTTCGTCGTCGAATTGCAGATTTATTCTTAGATGAAGAAGACAGCACAGATCAGCAATTAGTACGATGGCTGCGAGCCCGAGAAAACGATTTAGAGAAAGCGGAAGAGATGATACGGAAGCAAATAAAATGGCGTGAAGTCAATTTCATCGATTCATCTCTGCTTGGTTGGAAACCTCCAGTGATGTTTATTGACAACTACAAAGTAGAATTCAGCGGCTATGATGCAGAAGGATGTCCAGTAATGATTTTCACGTTTGGAAAATGGGACATCAGGGGAATTGTGGAAAGAGGAGATAAAGTTGCTCTGCTCAAATACAAAGATCAAATGATTGAGAAAATCATGGAACTCATGAAGGAAAATTGCAGCAAAAAGAAAGATGTCACACAATTCGTTTGCATTTCAGATATGCAAGGTTTCTCATTACGTCACATTATGAATAAAGAAGGTGAGTGCCCATTGATTTTTTAATTTTTTTTCGCAAAATAAATTTTTGGTTTAATTAATTTATAAAATGAAATATCACAAATTGTTTTTATTTTATTTTCAGCATTGGAAGCGATCTTGGATTCGGTAGCTAGCTTCGAGGCAAATTATCCAGAGACCTTAAAGGCAGCATACACTGTGAACACCCCGAGGGTATTTACTGTCCTGTTCAATTTAATGAAGCCACTACTTACTGGAAGAACACTTTCGAAAATATTTATTTACGACAGCAATGTAGCCAGGTGGCAACAGGAAATTCTCAAAAGTGTTCCAGCTTCACAAGTTCCAGTCCGCTACGGAGGAACACGACTTAAAGCTTTCACGTTGCATGAGGATTTTTGGGATGATTTTTCTGACGTCGCCAGTCAATTGGAAAATGAGGAAAAAAAAGAAGAGCATGGGATGAGCATTGTGAGGGTGGGTGCCGGAGATAAGTTCACCGTTCCTGTTGAATTACCTTCGGATGGCAAACGAATTGAATGGGGGTTTAATGTTGACGACAAGGATATTGGATTCTCCATTATTTTTGGCGGAGAAGGCGAAAATCCTCCAAACAATAAATCTAAATGTCACGGAAAGGCTACAGAAATCGTAAAATATGAACGCACTAATTCGCATTCGGGCTGGGTTGTTTGCAAAAATCGAGGCAACTACCAAATAATTTTTGACAACTCATTTAGCAAATGGAAACCGAAAGTGATTCACTATAAAGTAAGCACACTATAATATTTTCTGATTTGCTCAGACATCAAGACATGTAGTGTGAATGTGAACCAATAAAATTATGTAGATATTTATTGTTAATGTAAATAAATATATGCACATAATTATTGTCTGTTGCTTTGCACTTTGCATTCATCAAATTCATTTGACTTCTGTTGATTTAACAAAACTATTAACTAAGTTTTAACAAGTGTACATGTACAATACATATTTATCGTTTGTACTGGTAAAAATCTATATATTATCATGAATTTACAGTCAGCATAGCACAAGAAATACATTTATTAATTTTTTTCACAAAAGATATAAATATCTTTTTTGCGAAAATATTTTTCATCGTTGTTACTATTTTCCCATGTCTTTTAACAAAATTTAATTAAATCGGTAAAATGAATGAAATAATACGTTTCAGAACATATACCTACATCATTATGCACTTTAGTGTATACACATTTGGATTTACTGAAGACCCAACCACATTATTATGTGTGAGTTGTATGTAATTTCTCATCCATTAACATTAAATCATAAGGCTCTTACAGTATAATATATTTTGCTCCATTCACCTCAATATTAAAAGCATTTGCGCACATCCGGTGTATGTTTTGCTAACATCTTCCTGTATGAATCGGAAATCAAAAAGCAAACATGCTAGAAGTGTACTTTGTACCTAACAAGGGCATTATCTTTCGAATTTAAGCTGTTTTTGACACTTTTGTTGAGAAACACAAGTTGTCAATTAGTCCACAGGGCAGCAAATGATTTCATGAGGTGATGTTAAATATATCCACATGTATATACATAAATATCGGGGAAATTATGATCCATACCCAAAATCGAACAAACTTTCTAGCATACATACACTCCTATTATCTGGTAGCAGCAATATATCTTTTTGGTGTAAAAGGTCCTGTACTGGCGACGTAAAGAATGCTCTGGTTCCAATTGATCAAACTAAACCCTCACAAACAATCCCAAAAAAGGCAGCTATCCATACCTTTTACTACATTTTAGTAATTGTGAAATCCGCCGATGGAATTTGAGATCATAGAAAAATCTCGATTAAGATAGGAACATTAACAATTGTGGGAACTGAAAATTAATACAGTTGAATTGATTAGTATATTTTTTATATACAAAAGTCTTACAATGTGGATTCCACACACAATACCTCCAGTAGTCTTGAGAGCCTACACCCCAGGGGATCACAGGACAGATTTGGAAACTCTGAAAAGACAATACGAAGGGAGAGTTTTAATATCTGAAGATTCAGAATGGCATATCGGAGTTTTTCCTAGGAAGGGACAAGTGTCTCTAGCCCTCTTATGTTTAGAAATGATTATTGACGGATATGAATACTACATTCAACTGATAAAATGCCGTAACTATATCCTCCAGAAGGAATTTAATGAAAATCATCGGGTTTCCGAAGGGTAAGTACTCTTTATTCAATAATAAACGCACATACGACTCACTCTTTCAAAACAATGAATTTTAACATTAATTTCCTTACATTTTTAATAAAATCTTACATGATTGTATCATTTTTGTTTATTACTTCTTATACATATCAGAGACGGAGTACCAGCTTCAGATGATAGTCGAAATTCAAGAGCCCAAGCAATTTCTAAAACAGTTGCATTAAAAGAAGAAAATACGCAGTCAGCACAAGAATTTAAGAAAATTCCATATGTGCTGGATATTGTAACAGATCTCCAGCGAATTCTGATCATAGAGGAATTGGATGTTGAAAAGATTCCTTTTCATATTGCTGTTGAAACAATCCCTGATGAAAATTATTGGCAAAGAGCAGTTGCCAAAATTTTTCCAGTAAATAAATTCATAAAATTTTGGAAGTACATACTTCGGATCATGGATTTTTATTTCTTTTTCTAATAATTTCCTGAAATTCTTCATGATATTTCCCTTAGAACAAGTTCAAATGCGACAGCACGTGGAGGAAAACGTATCTGAGGTTGTACACAGAAAACTACATTGAGCTTTTTAATCCTCGGGAAGACGATATAATTCATTTAATCAAAATAGTTAACTTGGTCTCAGCAGAAGTGAGCATTTTGAAAATCGAGCAAATTTTGCCGTATTGTTACGGAGCTGAAAAAGAAGTAGCAGTTTTTGTGCCAATTCCAGAGTAAATACAAACACATTTTACAGACATTAAATTATTTACAATTCATTCTTTAAAGAATATATGGATTTCATTTTTAGAGACGATGAACTGGGAGTAGGAGAAGCTGCTGAATTTGATGAAGGATTTGCCAAAGCGGATGAATTGCGGGACAAGGCCTTTCGAAAGCAGTCTATGCCCATGAGGAAAGATTCTGAAGTTCCAGAGTCAGAGATTTCCTCTCGAGAATTTCCCGACCTTCAATTAGAAGATGTGGACAGTAATAAGCTGTCGGTTTCCGAAGTTCTCTCTTCTGTTTCAGTGCGAAGTAATTCTTTAGCAAGTATAAGAGAAAAATCGGAAAAATCTGAACTTGGATCCGAATCTCTACTCGAAGCCGAAGAAATCAGTTTCCAACCTTTAGATCGAAGTAGCCATTTGAATTTCAATGAAATCCTTCCGTTACTTAAATGTCTAAAACAAATCAGCCTCGTTTATGAAGTTAAAAACATTGGTTTTGAATGGGATGACTCCTTTTTCAGGTTTACTGATGAGGATTGCATTACTCTAGCAAAAGGTAAGTTACAAAAACTGGAGCTCTTTGCTGACTTTGCTAAAATTCATATTTAATTGATTTTTCTTATAGCACTAGGGAATTCTCCTACAATTGAAATTTTGGAAATCAATCGCAGCCACATAAATGGCACTCAATTTAACACTCTTGTTACGGAAGGGATAATTCATATGCCGAAACTCAAGAAGTTAAACCTATCTTACAATTCTCTTTCAGATATTGGTAATTAGTTTTTGAATACTCATCTTTACAGTAATAAATACACACAATGGGAATTATCAAACATCAAAAATTCCCTAGAGATTGTACATTTATCAATCGAATTTTGTCATTCTACAGGAGCAAATGCTTTATGTCATTTGCTGGAGAAAGGAGAGCACAAAACTCTAGAAACAATATTGTTAGCCCGAAATAACATTACGGACGAAGGAGCAAAACAAATAGGAGAGTCTCTGAAATCCAATGAGCACATTGTACATATAGATCTTCGTCTCAACCATATCGGTAATAATAAAACTCTAATAACTATTTTCTTTTGCGAATTAAAAAAACCGTTGCAGCATTTTTAGTCGATGAAACTCAAAATTTATAAAGTGAGTAGGGGACAAAATTTTAAACTGTAGAATTTTAAACTGTTGAATTCTATTACAGGAAATGAAGGATGTCAAAAGATTGCCGAAGGTCTGGAGCACAATAAAAAACTGAAATATATTTCTTTGTGTGGAAATCGC
Source organism: Tomocerus minor (assembly GCA_009936455.2). Classification (NCBI taxonomy): domain Eukaryota; kingdom Metazoa; phylum Arthropoda; class Collembola; order Entomobryomorpha; family Tomoceridae; genus Tomocerus; species Tomocerus minor. Next base: position 10,485 of record JAAAYG020030804.1, read on the forward strand.
CTGGATAGTTTATCCTGCAGTTCCATTGGGAAATTGCTCATTAAAAACAGCAGTTTAACAGAAATAGATTTAAGCTGTAATATCTTGGAGGAAAAAGGAGGGGAATATCTATATGAAGCAATACAACAAAATAAACATCTCCGGAAAATGAACCTAAGGCTAACGGATATCGGTTATGACCTGGAGTACAATATTGTCAAATCCCTTCAAAACTCCGAAAATAGAGGACTCATTAAGGAAAAGTTGAAAAGAGAGTTGTAATTTTACAAATCAGAATTTATAAATTAATGCACTTGAAGAAACGAGGAATATAGAATTTTAAAAGAAATACTTTTCTAACAATTTTTTTTCACAATTTTCGGACATTAAAACAAGAATTTATAACCTTTACACGATGCAATGAACAACTTTCACCTATTATCCTGCAGATGCCAATTTGTACTGATTGCGAATAAATATTAAATCAGCGACATAATGTAGCGTTATTTCTCTCTGTGGCTGCGACTATCAAATGTATTCGCTTTATTTCTGGAATGGAAAAATAAAGACATCGGTTCAGGCATAGGCGTCGGCACGAGGGTGGGGCAAATAGCGGCGACCTCCCACCTGAAAAATTGTAGGGAAGGGGACACAGCCTCCCTGAAAACTGAACAAAGAGAAAGAAAACTAAATTGTAGACCTAAAACCGAAAATTTTTTCGAAACCACAAAAATCGTCCTTTAAAGAGGTTTAGTAATGGATTATCGCCCTCGAATAGATTTTTCTGACTGCAAATCAGCCCTATATATTTGTACGAAACGACTGTTGTTCATTTATGATATTACTCCCCATCCCCCGGGAATTTCGATTGCTATAGTTTATTGAAGTACTCGCATTAATAATTATCATCATGTTGCTACGTAATTCATTAATTCGATAAATAAAACATTTCGACGGATTGGGTCCACAGCTTCTTCGTAGTTGATCAAAAACTTCTTCATTGTTGACTAGAAAAGGTTTTGTAGCAAACCTCTAGGCACTACCTAACACTAAGATGAACTGCAAGGAGCCCAAGGCTTAATATCTTAATACAACATTATAATATCAACACTAATTATCTTTACTATAGCTTTCCTTGCACTAAAGAATATTTTCTTGGGTATTGACTCTCCACTGAGAAGTTTAAAGGAGGAACATAGCAGAAACTAAGCCTTGAAATAAAAATATAAAAAAAAGAGGGACAATGGTTAATTCAAAGCCTGACGCGATTAAGCGCAGGAAAACGCAAACGATGGCTGGCGGGGCGACTGGAGCTGCTCCTGTAGGTGGATCGACTATAGGAAAAAAGGGAAAATCCGGGGGGACTGAAAAAGAGAAAAGAAAGAGTAAAACTGAAGATGAAGATAAGGAAAAGGATGGGACCTCAGGAAAAGCAAAGAAAGTGAGAAAATTAAAGGATAACGAAAAATTGAATAAATTGTCAGCAGGAGGAGGTGCAGGAAAGAAAAAGAGCTCGACAAGACTATCGGGAGGGGAATTGAAATTAAAAGATAGTACCTTCAATCTCTTGGAATCGATTGCGAGTATGAGAAGTTTGAAGGTAGCAGATTCTGAAAATTTGGATCCGACATCGGCGGGTAAACTGAAAGTCGCCGTCCGACCACGACCTCCACAAATAGCGCAATCGAAATTGAAACAAAATGTGATTTCAAGAAAAGACGAGAAATCATTGGACAGTAAGTTGGAACTGAGTCAGAAGGATTTAGATTTGATCGAAAGAGCCAAGACTTGTTATGAAGAAGCAAATAACATCTGGAGAATGGCATGGAAAATCATTTGTGAGCGATTCTACACTCTACATGCACCTTTGATAGCAGTGCACGAACTGCGAGACACTTGGAGGAGAGTCATACAACAACATTGGATGGACGAAGATTTTCGAAACGGATCTTACCCTCCAGATGATGGCATTATCCAAGATACTCCGCCTTTTCCACTTGCTCTTGACTCCTGGTCTCGTGGAGCAATTGAAGTCCTTCCAGATTCAAAACGAGAATCTATTATGGGTACCCACATCATATTTTATACACACAAACACAATTGTACCATGCATAGTTAGTTGTTATCTCACTATTCGATTCTAATCAGTAGTAAATTATTTTGTTGTACAAATCATTTCTTGTGATAATAGATCCCTTCATCAGAGATCTAGATGCAGATAATTTCCTTCCTTTCTCTGCTGGTTCATCGGGGAGACGTGGTAAAGGAGCACGACAAATGGAAAAGAAACCTATACACGAAACGAGGGAAAGGCAAAAATCGGTTCTTATTGCTCATACTCGAAGGAAAACGATATTTAACACGACAATCCCATTTTTAAAAGATATGAATCGAGAGTCTTTTGGCGCGGGACTGAAAGAAAATGAACTGATTGCCCCCAACTCTACTAATGACCCAGAACATAACAAAATTAGCATAATGTCAATGATATCCAGCACACTGCCGCCATCTATCATAACACAACTTTTTGATACTGATGAGGCAAATGAAACCTATGACGAATTACATAAAGGAATCTTCGGTCGTTATGAAATTCAAAGTGAAGAGGAAGAGGACGACGGCTCGAATGAAGATTTCGAGGCAGGTCCGAAAAACTCCAAAGTGAAAATTGTAGGACTTGAAAGTAGTCACCCGAAAGAAGTTACCATCTTTGAAGAGCAGGAAAAACAAATCTTAACTGATGAAGATGACCTGAAAGAAGCGGAAAATTTAGTAGAAAAAGATAAATATTTAGAAGGGAATAACCGTCGACAATCTTCCAAAAATCTGAAAGTTTCACCTTCTGAGGTATTACCAAAGGCGAAATCTGAACCTATGGTATCCGACTCTTCTGCACATAACTATTCCTCGATTTCACAAGATTCCGATTCTTCACCAGCACAATTAACCTCCTCACCACCTAAACACCTATTGATCACCGAACACAGCGATCGAGAAAAGGATATACCCAAGTCAACTTTAAGTGCAGATCGCTTAGAAAACTTTTTTGCTTCCATCGTTAAAAATAATTCAAAAGATTCAATATTTGAACCATTGGGGAGTGAAATGAAAGAAACTTCACCTTCAACCAGCGTCTATGATGATGAGTCCGGCTCAGGCTATGCATATTCTGCAGAATCATTGAGATCTTATGACAATCTAACGGATATCGACAAACATTTCAAATCTATGGTTGGAAACTTTGAGGAAATAGATCATAGTGACTACAGTGGCTCAATTCGCAGTTCCTCAAGCTCATTTCAAAGCTCATTTTCATCGGATAGTGAAGGGTCATTCTCCTCCCCATAACCATACTTTTACATCTTTACATACAATACATCTTATGCATATTAATCACCATGCAATTTTGTAAAGCTTCAAATAGACCTGAATGCAAAACCGCAATCTGCAATCATATAAAAATAATAAAATGCCAATATACAGGCAATAATCAACAAAATCTGTAAAATGCATCTGTTTTTAAATGCTAATTTTAATCCGTGTTTATTATTACAGCAGTATCAATATGTACATAAAGGAGCTAGGTACCGTGAACAAAAACCGGTGACAAACCAGCGAACGCAATTTCTTAATTATATAATTGCGGAATTTGATTGATTTGGATTTTAGAGGAAATGTAGTAATAATAATCTTCCATAAAGACTAAATCAGTTAGATGTACAATAAGAAAGTGGAAAATCAAGGAAAAACATTATTGTTGTCGATTTAAGTGACCCCTGCCTCTGTGGTGTGATTGTATTTTATTATGAAAATTTCAGAGTAATCTTATGCATTTTTCGTGTTCACGGCTTTTTGTGGTATTGTTTGATCCATTTGTACAAGTAACTGTAAGGGACATCTCCGGTAGGAACCATTGACTTGGATTCAACATTATCTCTGCCTGTGAGAAACAAAGGAAAAAAGTAACATCTGAATACAAATACAGATTTTTGTGTTGTGAAATAAATTATAATTACCTGTATTTCTCTGCAACTGCCTTGGTTCACTTTGTTTCTGAGGAGGACGTTGTTTAATTGGAGCATATGGGTAACTGGATTCCTCGTTGGGGAAAGTAATACTAGAAGGATCCGAGATTGTTCTTCTTGTTGATTGATAAGTTGATGAGTATGATGATGTTCGTTCGTAATTATTTCTTCGAGAGTTTTCGTTTTGAGGAAATCTTGACTGGGATTTTGGGGCGTCATAATTATTATCAGTACCGCCCCATCGTTGTCTTTCCGAATTATTAATTGGCTCAGATTTTGGGCGACTCCGTCTATTGTTTGCGATTCGTGTTTGGGGTCGCATAGGAGAAAGCTCAGATTCGTAAGTAATACGACTGGAGTCTAAACTCCTGGATGTCTGAGGACTTGTATAATCATCATCTCGAAAAACAATTGCATCTGGATCTATTGGACTTCGTTTTACAACCGCCAATGAATCTATACGTAAGTCGGTTTTCTTAGCACCAATATTATTATGTATTCACATTTTCCTTTCTTTAATAAAATTAAGCTTTAATAGATATATTGCAGTTAGTTGAGAAATAAAAGTAGTAATTTAAAAGTAATAAAAAGGATAAAATAAAATACCTGAGTAACTCTTGAATGTTGATTCTTGACTCTTCTGACATGAAATCGGAACGACAATGCTTGAGTTACAGATTAGTCCTAAAATTATCATGTTCAGTGACACCATTTTTCCTATTCTGAAAAGTAAATTATTGTGAGATTAATTTCGGAGTACAGTTTAGTATTTCGTATTACAACTAATAACATTCGCTCGAATGTCTCTGAAAACCTGTCTATAATTTATTCATGTGCATTTAATTTATTAAGATCACCTGAAATAGGAAGTGCATGATACTAAATAGGGAATAATAATTATTTGTGGAATTCATTGTCGTCCACCAGTGGTCCATGATTACGCTGAAGAAACCTTGATTACTGTTGCAAAGGTTAACTG
>JAAAYG020030815.1:0-15466 GCA_009936455.2 Tomocerus minor
AGCACTATTGTTGCCTCTCTATTATTTTCTATATTTAAGATTTCCATTCCCAACTTCCTAGAAGCTGCAGTCCCTATATAAACTCTATTGGTGCTACTGGCGATAAAAAAGACATATGCATGTTTATTACAACCACCACATGTGAAGTACCTTATATTATACTTTTATTAAAACATAAGGAAACCACAGGGCAACAACATTTAAGTTGTTCTCCAAATTACACTGCTTCTTTTTAACTTGATTTTTCCTTAGCTCAACTCTATAAATGACATTATTATCGCAATCAGCTCTATAAGTCAATGCACATATCAGCAGATATTAAAACATACTATACTTTTCTGGTCAACGTACGGAAACTAGATAGCATATCATACAAATGATTGCTAATAAGTATTTTTATATTTCATATCACACTCTGTGCATACAATTGCAAATTCTAGATTTCAAGTTTGCACATGCCCTGCTAGAGTAAAACCTGGAAAGTACAAAGTGACATAAGTAAATAGTGCATAAGTATCTGCAGATGCATCCACTATAATGTCTTCTTTAGTTGTTGTGGCACAATGTGCTGTATATGGAACGCAACAACGTTTCCACTACTATGTACTATCATTATCATTCAGAGTGAAGTTAGTCTAACGATCAGTGAAGCTCTCGCCAAGACATTTCCGGCCACCACCCGGAGCTCTTCCCTAAACCGAACTTATGGTACTGAATTCACTTTTCTCTATTTTATGTCATTTCATTTCTTATATTTCCCCTCTCGCCCTCTCCGCTTCCAACGCAAGATATTATGCTCTCTACGTACACAAGATTATTTATCCTTCATGTTTACACATTTGTACTTATTTCTACTATAATAATGTTACACTTCAACTTAGTCAACTTTCGGTACACAGAGTAGAAAGGACGTATAGACACAACTGCTATCCTTCAGAAAATCATGTACTCTGTATTTGTAAAACACATGCATGGAATCATAAAATGTAAAATTTACCATTTTTTCCTTTAGGATTATTTTATCTGTACTCCGAATGAGAAAAATACAAAAGCAATTTTAAATAGTTAATTATACTAAATAGGTTTTTTGTTTTTTTTTTCGTTTACAGTCAGTGCAGTGGTAGTGACTTTTTAGGTACACAAAATGTTGTTTGACCGAATTGGGGCGAGCATTTCTACAAAAATACTTTAATTTACATTACAGCTAGCCCTATTATATTAGCTATTAAATATATATTAGCTATTAAAAATATTTCTGAATGTAAGATGATAGTACACACCGATGACCCTGTACTGGTTTTGGAGTTGTATATCAAGTGTTACACTAGTGTCGTATCAGTAGTTAATAGTAGCTAAACTACATTGTATATGTTGCAATGTACATTATCAAGTATGTATAACATTGAGAATTGTTAGTGTATTATTCCGAACTCACTTCTTCACAAAATGCACAGCCCATAATAGTTAGGGACAGCTCTGATGGCTATTGTATGTTGTGTTCATAGTGCCTACTTTACTTTTTAGGGACTTCATGTTGGCTTTCCGGTCTAGAGTAAAACAACATTAGTCCTTCTATCTTCTCTTTGAACAACATTAGCTATAATTGTATAGCTATTGTATATCTGGGGTGTAGGGTGGAATAAGGGCAAAAGAATATACATATAATCACCCAAATAGCATTCTGGAGGAATTGGGATTCGGGAAAGCTATAGTTTGGTTACAACAGTAAAAGCAAAGCAATTGTATTGTATATTATGTAGCATTTTGGTCATTGGATCGGACGACATGGTCCTGTGATATCAGCCGGGATATATTTTAAGGTCAGCCAATGGACATTGCTAATTTAGATAATATAGTGATAGTCATGTAGCTAGTCATGGAGGCATTGGTCTTCGCACAAGTCTCGTAAGTGTAAAAGTGATGCAAGTCCGGAGGCAAGTCAAATCATGGAATATTAGCCACTCTGAAAACGGGGGGAACAGCAGAGGAGAGAATGGACAGCATTAAATCAAAGCTTCGACTTGTAAATGGAGCGGCGAAAAAAGTGAATGAGACTGTGCAATTTCATATAGTAGAGCAGAGAGTTGGGTCATGGGGATTTACATTACATTACGGAATCTAGAGCACTAAACAAGGCATAGACGACCATTATTATTAGCCATAAGATGGGAGAAGAGTCTTTGGTCGACCAACAACCCCGTAGATACAGACTATTGCTATTGCACTACATAAATACATTTGTGTAATACAAAGGCATTAATTTTCATTGGCGGCTTCGCTTTTCTTTGTCCTTTCAGTAATATAATGTAAGTTACTGGTGTAAGTAGACGATGTGATGGCGGGGTGACACTCTCAGAAATATATGTTGCTCAGTCAGCCAACCAAACATTGTAAATTATTATGACTCCACTACCAAAACGCTATACGAGCAACGGATTTCACTTTTTTACTTTCACCCGCACACTTTCCCTATACATCCAGGACTAACAAGAAAAGCTATTTCAGTTTTGCAACGTTTGTAGATCCTATACATATATAAGTAGTCGGACTAGTGTAATCTAGTGGGGAATTATGCAAGAGGGAGTAAAATTTTATTACTTGCATCCAGCTTAATACAAAAGGGATATACTAAGCGGATTTTTTGCTAGTTAACCACATGGAATGTTTCGCTTGGTACTTATTCATAATAGTGATAGTGACTATGGCCGATATGTACGAGTACCTATACAGCAATAATAATGTACTGTAAATCCTTTACGGAGAGCGATGAAAAAAAAACTTGTTTCACTTTCTTTCAATTTGCATTAGTGAAAGGGAAGGGTGGTGATAGTGTGGTGGGGATTTTGTTGTATGTAGTAACTGCATTTGGTAATGCTATTTGTATTTGTGTACATGGATGCATTTAGTGGGTTACTTAATGTTATTTAGAGTAGAAAAAATAAAGCTTATAATAGTAATGTGGTTGATTCAATAATAGTCTATTGGCACGAGAATATCCGATTCAATAATACAAATTGATAAGAAATCACAAAAGTGAATAAAGCAGGAGTTGGGCATAATAGCCGTTTCATGCGTCGCCTTCCATTGCATCCCAATAGAAAGAATTGTTCAGTTTTCCGTGCTGTTCTAATCCAATTCATAGGAAGATCAAAATATGTTTCCTTGGGTGTTTTCGGGCATATGCCAAACCTGTAGGCTAACTTTCAAAAGGAGTTTCTCTCCATTCGGACACACAGAGGAGCATTACGGCAAGGCGATCATACATACACAATGTAGTAGTACACAGCAGTAATGTTGCGTTGCAATGAAAAAGCCTTCTTTTTCCTTCTGACAGAGTCTGACACTTACCTATTCTATGTGCCTACTTCGGCTAACTAAAACTACAATCTACAAAGTACATGCTAGAGCCGAATTTCTTTGCTTCCATGTAGGAAAAACTATTAAGACTTGCCAAGCCGGAAACATTTCCTGACCGAGCGCAAATTTTTATGTGTGAAGCGAGAGAACATAAATGGCACTCGACGTGCTTTCCTTTTTCCAAATGTATTAATACCACACGTAGATATCGGATGTAGGGACGGACTACATGCACAACAACACACACAGACCAGATCGCCACTACTACAGCCTACCCCTCTCTTATTGTGAGAGCTCTGCCCTAATGGGACTTTGCTGCGGACTTTATTTACCATTCCAATCCAATCCTTCCTATTCCTCTCCTTTCTCTCTCCGTCCACCACTCTCCAGCCAACTAACTAACCAAAGCTACAAACAGAAAAATGTTCTACCTGCCTGATAGCCATGTTCTCGCACTCAGACAAGAAACACCGTGAAATATAACATGAGTTTTTATGAAGAAATAAACAATAACTTTCACCAAGAATCCTTTCTGCTAAGCTACAATCCATCTGAACTTAACTTAACCTTACGACTTTTTTTTACCTCCACTAATTTTTTAAGGCTTCAGTTTACTTTCCCCTTACTTTTTCAATTTTCACAAGTGGAGCTCATGAAAGAGTTGCCAATTTGGCTAATACATATTTTCTAGCCTCGACGTTTTACCCCCACTCTAACACTATAAAATATTATTAATATTTCAGTAAATTCCTTATGACAAATGTCTGTCTAAGAACATTGCATTATTATTGTAGTGAAAGTACGAAGTAGTTACATCTGAAAGTCAACGTAGTTTTCTAAGAGCTGAATGACAAGTAATAATAGTGAAATTAGGAAGACCGTGAAAGGAGCAATTATTAATTTAATCTTTCTTACTCTTAAATGCGCATAGAGTCAACATAAATTCGTGTGGATTCCGTTTGTCAATATTTTATTAGAGCCCCTGTCTATTTGTAGAGAAAGGAGGTGGAAGGAGGATTGTGGTTGGGGAAAGATGAAGGGGCGTAAAATGTATGCATATTAAGCAATTGTGTTCTGTTGACAAGAACAATGCAATTTAAAGCCAGTAGAGCATAAATCCAAAGTACACGATAATAGTCTAAAGCTATGTGTGCTCAGTGTAAAACTCTCTCTAACTGAGTGAAAGCAAAGAGAAAGGAGAGAGAGAGAGAGACGGGAGGTAGTAGGGGCATTCTTGCTGCTGCTCCTACGACTATATCTTCCTAGGCCACATTCACCGTGTAATTACGAGCGAGACTCTTAACTAAGGATATCTATGTATGTGGGAGTGAGTGGATGAGTGGATCTGTATAGCCCACAGGACAATTATCACTTATAGGTAGTTAAGGGGGCATAATTATGAATATCAGCTGAGAGATGCAAGTGGAGTGTAGATAACCAACTATTAATTGCACGTACTTATACTGCTATTGTTAACAAACATGAAATGGGAATTATAGGGACGGACGGAGTGAGTAGTGAGCATTCTCATTCTCCGCGAGAACCCAAACGACCAACGAAGCATTCCACTGCGGTCGACAAGTTGAGCGTTAACTTTAACGCTTTTGCCTTTCTCCAAGGTAGTGACAAAGTCCTCGTATACAGATAAACAGACGGCATGCACTAATGCTAATGTGCACGACTGGGAAGTATATCTCTGCATTGTGGCAGGAGTGGGAGAAGAATATTATGAGATGGCGAAGAAAGAGCGAGATGAGTCGGAGGATTAGAGCTAATACAAAGCCTAGCACAGTCCCAAGTAACCAAAAGCGGATAAGTATTTGTCTAATCTAATCTCCTGTTGTAGCTAGCTTAAGTCTAGTCAAGTAAATAAGTGCTCCGTCTTGTTCTCTCTCTCTCTATCTCCGCCGAGTGTATCTCAGCTCTGCTCTACTGCTCTACAAACAACGACACCACTCATACATTTGTTTCTACACAAGTACAACGACGACGACACCTACGTTCCTACTAGTACTAATACACAAATAATACTAACTTACTTTCCCCGACAGAGTGAAAGCAGCTTTCATCGCCCCGCTTTCTCCTCTATCTCTCCCTTATCTCTGCAGATGCAAGAGGAGACAAGAGAAACACGAGTGCCCAAATGGCAGAGATACTTTCTCCGCCTCTCTCTCTCTCTATCTTTTTATCCTGCCCCACAAAGCTCGGCTATTAAATACTTTGCACCAGGCACATTAGACAGAAATGCGCCGACAAATGCATAAACTAAAGGTAACTCAGACTGGAATGTGCATGCATAACGCGATAAGTCGCCTAATCCGCACCGAAAACAGAAGAGAATGGGAGTGGGAGAGAAGAGTTAGTGTAAGTGTACTGAGTGAATCAGAAGGAAACAATAGAGTGGAATTCCCCGTACGAAATCCCAATGAATCCCTCAACACTTCCCACCTATAAATCTCCTTCATTTCACTATTATGCCTTCCTATACACATCTCACCACTCCAGAACAATCAACTTCCAACTCAAATCCCACTACTCCCTCCTTGTTAACAAACTCTAATATTTCTACAACTACTTGACAATTTCAGATAGATCATATCAATATCCCTCATATCTACTGTCAGATTTGCACTAAAAACTACATGCCACATTTATAAATGCAGACACTCAATTTATACCAAAGTCTCGTACAGAATTATCCATGTGTTAGCTATCTAACAACTACAGGGTTGGGCCGAAATAAGTTGTCATGTTGTTTTCACCGTGTAAATGACATTTCCTCTTGCAACTTAAACGGCCTACTTATGTTAAAGCGAAGTCTTTTAAAACTATGGAAAAGACGGGATTTTAAAAAAAGTCTCCTACAATAAAAAAACAGCAAAATATTAAATAATTTAATTTTCTGATAAATCTTTAACAAACAAACGCAACAACTCTGCGAACTTGAAGTCCATCAAGGTAAAGAGTGGCAGTGCACGTTTTAAATGAGAATTGTGTATTTACGGCATATTCGGATTGTCTCTTTGTTTTGTTGTCGCTCTTGTGATTTAGTGAGGATGTTATGATCCAGTGCGTGCTGAGAGACGGAAGAGTAGCTTAAAAGGGAAATAAGTGAGTCGTCCTCACGGACGGGTCCTTTAATATGGTTGTTTAATGCTCCCTATAATAATGCATATAGATAGATGTGGTTTAGTGCGTGGCACATGTTCTGTGAATACTAATGCAATGCAATGCAGCGGTTACTGTCACTCATAGCCCATTGTTTCTCCCACCCCGAAAATGATGATAATTCCTTGAAATTGTGCTGATGATCATTATAATGATCAGCCTCCTCCTCGTGACATTCGCATTTGTTAAGTCATATCATTCTCAGTTTCATCCCAGCTCAATCCAACTCCACACCACCTTCCTTCCCATTCTAAACACATATCCTGTACGTATAAACACGTATCTAAATAATATCTTAGGTAGTAGGCACACAAACTGGTTAGGTTGAACACCCGTCCTACCTTCTATGACTTCAACCCTCATCTCATCATCAAAGCCCCTCACTTAATTTCATCGCTATTCATCAAACAAATATTACACACGTGAGATACTGTAGAGAAATCGATGAATTCATAGATGCAACTATTTTAAGAAATCACAATCATAGACATCTATTTACCTGGTAATATAATAACACAATATAACATATATACAGCACCTCAATCTAGTGGGGGTAATATAAGAACATTAATTTTCTTTGATCTGCAATAATATATACTTCTTAATCAATAAAATAATATAATTTAGAAACGGGTTTCAACCCAGGACTAACCCATCTTGTCACTTAACTTTGTAGACTTCCATAATATAACATTATTTTTCCATAATTACCCCCCCCCCCCATTGCAATAAACTGGGATGAGGTAAATATAATGTAATGCAAACACATAGTATGTATGAATGTGTTTTGTGTATCCCTGCAATAAAAGACAGAAGCTTGTATTACAGAACTCCTTTATATTATTATTATTATGATGATGATAAAAGCAATGCGCATTGTGGGATGCTGGATGTTTCTATAAAGAAAATAGATTGCCACTGCAGCACATAGTTGTCTTGTACAGTCGATATCATCAATTTCTTTAGAGAAATAGAAACCATATATTGCTTTAGATAATATTATTGTTGAAGCATAACAAAGAGCCTCTCAACTTACCCTCACCCACTTTGAATTTTCAATCTGAAAATGAGTGAAAGATATTACAACTACGCTGCGCTTTCAGCGAAACTTCAAGAACTACCATCACTATCACTAGCATATTTATTAAAACATTTCAGCTGGCAACTTAGCGTTGACTTTCCTTTGAATCATATCTTATTGATGCATACAAAACCACTAATAATTTCACTAGTGTGACAAGGGAGTAAAATATGTTTACACGAATTTAATTTTAAAATTAATAAATCGGTAACAATTATTTTCGTCATCTTCCGTACTACCTTCACAACAATGAGAGCACTAACATGTGCAAATTTTTGCAGTGACATAGAAGCTAATTCCAATTCAGACATTTTGCTAAGTCGCATAGGAAAGTTGCTGGGCAGAACGAAATTGAATCCCAAAACAACCATATTCTGATTCCTGTTGTGTGTCTGTTTTATTGAGGGTAGTCACGGCAGGGTTATTGTAAGCAATAGATAGTAGGCAGACTGTATATTAGCATTTGTAAATATTAAGAGACAACTATTAGTATTAGCTATGAGAGAGAAAGTATTGTAGGATGAGATAGGGCCATTTCAGTGATGCAACAAAATTTTATGCGTACTATTGGTTATTGCATTATGGGACAGAAGGCAGCAAGTAATGTGCAGTTCGCTATGCAGCAATGCCGGCTCCTGACTCCAGTAGAGTAGTGAGTCAACTGAATTGAACCGTTAAGAGCTACGTACGTACGTACGTACGATAGCGTATACTATTATCTGTGTCGTATAGGTACGAAGTAGAACTATTGTTAGCTCAACTGTGAAAACTGGAGTGCTCACATTGACATGGAGCGAGGGAAAGAAAGGAAAGTGCTCAAATTTACTTTCCTTTTCCTTCCCTATTGACAGAAGTTTACATTGAAAATGTTGATTCTTTCATATGAATATTCTTGTTATTTTATGCAGATATGTTGCTCAGTCGCCTCTAAGCTAACAAGGCAAGGCCCTGTACTTAATCTGAAAATAAGCATTTCTATTCCATAGCAGTGGTAAATATCTACGGCAGGATTTTCTTAGGCATAGCTGAAGCTACGCCAATGAATTTTCCTTCTCCGAGCCTCATAACTTCCTTTCCTTGTTACAGTTAATTTTGGCATTTGAAATGGAACTTGAATTTGATTCCAGCATTAAATGCTAATAATTCCGCCTACTGTATTTCTGCGCTAGTGTTATGAGTTAGAAAAGTAAACAAAGTTAGACAGAGGGATTCCGTGAAGCCAAGTGAACTCTACTGAGCCGAACTTTGGTTGGTGCACGACAGATTTTACGTTGAGTGGTTTGCTTAGTAAATAGTAAGGGAGCTTCAGTCCTCCTCAGTTGAAAGGAATAGTCAAGGATAATAGAGAAATGTGATGTACTAAAGTGATAATAATTCTATAATGAGAGGATCACAGAGCACTAAACCAAAATGCGACCTAACTTAGCACTACTAACTCCTACTTGTCTGCCACACACACAACCCTCGACTCTCCTGCCTTGCTCGCCCACTTCGTGTCCTCATCAAATGTACCATCCAAATGATTCACGCACAAACTATCCCTAATATCCCCACTAATAAGCTACTCGTTACCTTTTCATTTCGTTAGCAATAATGCTATGGCTCAATTTACACTACCTACTCTGCTCTTCGTCAAATTCCCTTGTTTATCTTCCAATGTTTAGGTATACCACTCTAAAAGTCCAGTATATTTACTAGAGTTGCCCTGTTTGTGAATAATAAAGCTATTTACAACGTGCTAATCCATTTAGCTTAGTCATAATAACATTTATTAATCGTCTTTATATCCGAACTCTATGCAAACCAAATCCTCGGAAATCAAAAAACCCAAATGTGTGGACATGAAACTTTGTCCTAAACTCATTTGTTAAACCAGTACAATTAGCGCTATCGTACAATGACAATGAATTCTGATGATTATGGTGTAAACATTGGTCATATTGGGTTAATGGGGTGTGAAGAGTGCCTTAGCGAGCTTTAATTCCTGCTGGCTACATTTGTACAAACAACCACTGGCCAATTACGTCTGATTCCAAAATTGAGATATATACTGCAGATTATGTAATAATGCAATTAACAACGGACGAGTGCTAATTAAGTGCTATTTTGATACATGTTAAAAGTATATCTAATACTGCTTTATTGTATGTGTCCATCAAAAGAGGAGCGAAAGGTTAAAGTTAAAGTAGGTTTAAAGGTAGCTATCTATTACTGCTACACAGATTAGGATTACACACCAATCCATGTAAACATATATAGGTACATAACAAATATTTGCTTTCTTTTGAACACATCTAATGTTTTATAATTTCGGATGCATTCTGTTTCATTATTCAAAATTGACTTTGTGGGGAGACAATGCAATGGGGATGTTTGATACAGCTGGAGCAGAGAGCTGCTAGATTTCAGCATCTGCTTCAGTCACCCCAGTATTGGTGAAATGTAGGCACTCGCATAGAAAGCAAAGATAAGTTTGGAGTCGGAAGGTTATGGTGTGGTTCGGGAAGGATGGCTATAGGTGGATGCAGGTCTTAAGAAAATAAACTTTGTGAGAATTGCATAGTGACAGAGGAAGAGCAACTGTCTAATCCAACCAACTGGAGCTCAAACTGGATGCAGATTGAATTTGCATCAATTCTTCTATATCTGGAGGCAACAGGGGAGAGGAACAATGATGAAACACTTCAGATTTCAATTCTGAGTTGATCTCACGACTCAGTCTTCTCTTTCAAGACAAAAGCTTCATTTCCTCGCTTTTCCTCAACCACACAGGATAGCACAGCAAGGAACAAGAGGCGCGCTAGCAATTCCGAAGACGTCGATAAGATAAATCAGAAGAGATATCGGGTGTCGCAATGCGCCCCATATTCATCCCTTACCTCCACTTCACACTCCAAAACCAAACTCAAACCCATACCCTTCTGTTTTGCGAACAAAAGGCACTTTCTATGTGACGAAATAAAACTCTGTCTGGTTTACACAAGTACAAAGTTTACTTTGTCCTTTCTATAACAAGTGCAGCATCATGCGGGTAAAATGGAATTAGCGAACAGGGTTCTTTATTTTATAATTGCTCTTCTGTACAGCACTAGCTTCCTTAAGTCAACATGCAAAGTAAATCATGGTTTTGCTATCATAATGAACATTGTATGCCACACAATGATTCATATAATATAAGTACAAACTACAATGTAATTACAATGCAACTTTTTGAAGTCATAAAAGTATAGTTTTGGCAACATGACATAAGAAATCCTGTTTGTTCATTGTACTTTTGACTCGTAGATGTAACTTTGTAGTAATATTAATAAAAAGTAGAATTTGGTTTTTACGTAGCTATTGTTGCAGAAGGGATTAGTTACGAGTAAATAGGCAGTTAGTAGTTAATTCGGGCAGAGTATTAAATAGCTGCCAGTGAGAGAATGGAGAAAGTCGAGTCAACAGCTAAATTGGTAGTTGAGAACAAGAGATGAAGGTTTTAACTTGAATCTAAGGTTTTAAGCATGATGCCTACTGCTGCTGTTTACGACTAGCTAAGTATATCCAGACAGGTGCATAGATCCATTTCAGCGTATACATGATCCAGTCTATTTTAATCTCATGGCTTTGTTGGTGAAGTCAAAGTCATTATAATAAGTATGTACTCGTGAGATGTGTTATCCATTTACTACTAGGATTCCACTGCTTATCTCCACACGCCTAGCCCTGTGCACGTTACATAAATGTATAATTCATTATAGTGATATGCGTGCGTTTACATAGCTATCATTATCAAAATTAGCGAGATGTAGGTATATAAGAAGATCTGGCATATGGAATGGTGCCATAAAGTGTTTAGTGAAAGGAATATTTAGTGCATACATGAATACATTATATTAGAGCGTATGCCTGACAAGATATACGTTATGATCTGTGTAATGTAATTCTACGTAACCCAATAGTGTGCATTAGTCATCCTGTAAAGCATCGGGGGAACAGGATGCTTTGCACCTTTTCTCTTCATTATATTCAGTGCACCTCAATCATGAGAGCCAATGAACTTTCCACAATTTGCAATTTGTAATCTCTTGAAAATGCACTTTCTTTTGTCCTGGCCCGTTTATCAAAACGTTCGTTGGTGAAGGAATTAATGTCCTTAACTTTAGCTACAACAGTGATAATAAGATGCAATTTTGTGGGAAAAGGTGAAATGATGGGAATTCTATTATTTTTCCATTCTTGATGTGCATTTCTTGTCTGCGAGGAATTGGGGATCTTAATGAAAATCTATGTGCTCCAATTAGCAACGACTCTCTTTGTGGGAAATGTGACAAGTGAAAGATTATGCAAATCATTGGGAATACTATGGGTAGAATAAAGATGTTAATAATTTAATACCTTGTGACAGGACAGACGCCATTTGACACACGGCCACAATCATGATTCGACTCCATTTGCACGAAGAAGATCTTGAGGAGGACGAAGAGCTGGAGGAGCCTGAGGAATTATGATGATGATTGTGATGATGATGATGAGTTGGTGGGTGATGGTAATGAAGATGATGACTCGTCCGACTCAGAAATGATGAGCCCATTATAATTTATTGATGTATTTAGAGGGTTTTGTCGTCTCTTGTTCTTTTCTGATGTGCCCTTCTTGTCCGGGCTCTGTCTTACTCTGGGTAAACCTACACCAGAGGAGTTACTGACTTATACAACCGCCGACTAATATTATTAGAAAAGTGGGAGGTGGTTTTGTTGCTCTTTTGCTGCACCACGCTATGGTATCAGTTATTTTCACACTTTCTGTCACTTTACATCCGCCTACATATCCAGAGAGTCAAGAAAATCCAGAAGAAACAGACGGGGAAGACTTTTACTGAGTTTCTCTTCTTTTCCTTTTCTCCAGCCTCTTCTCAGGGTTCGACTTTCGACTACGAACTGTAAGGTACTGATTGCGAGTCTACTGGAAGAGAAAACCGATGAACGACGACGACAAATTCATGGTAAGTTAACAGTGTATTATGTATATCTATACAAGTAAGTACTGCGGAGAAAAGAGGGCAAAAAGTGGAAAACCAGAAGCCGTAGCTTAGTTGATAGTAAATTGTCGACACGGAAGCTAATAACGTGAAGCTCCGGCTATAACTTTTATCTTACAAGTACAAGTTGTCGGCTCTACTAAATTCTCTTGCTGTTTTTGCACTGCAACTCCGACTGTTTGTGTGTCATCACGTC
Source organism: Tomocerus minor (assembly GCA_009936455.2). Classification (NCBI taxonomy): domain Eukaryota; kingdom Metazoa; phylum Arthropoda; class Collembola; order Entomobryomorpha; family Tomoceridae; genus Tomocerus; species Tomocerus minor. Next base: position 12,823 of record JAAAYG020030815.1, read on the forward strand.
ATGTTTCACACACTATCCGACACAAAATACCTTTAAATTGTTTATACACCAGACTGCCTTTCCCCTCAAGACAACAAACGCCGTTTTGGTCCAACTTTCACTCTTCTTTATATTAAATTGGCTTCCTAAGTCCACAATAATGCAATGGAAAAGCGGAAAATTGTTTAGTCAGTTGAGCGCTGCCTGTAAGCTGGCGAAATAGCTAATCAGTTGCAGTGAATTGACTTTTCATTATATAGTTATATATAGGGGGTAAGTTTAAGTTTTCAGTTTTTACAAAGGAGAATTTAAGCCTTTGATTTCAATCTTTACAGCCGAAAATTGCATTTTCTAGTACCTAATGATATCAATTTGAAATCGACTTCGTGACAATGCGAATTCTCACTGCTTAATTTTTTTTGGTGTAAGGTTAGTAATGTTACTTAGAAAAGATCGGGGATTAGCATCCACGCATTGAGAGATATACGGAATTGTGATTAAAAGCACGAACGGAAAGAAGTTCCTAAATCCTTACTGTTACAATTGTTTTTTAATTAACTTACTGTGTAGTTTCATATTAGAATGAAACTAAGTTCCACTTTCATTTTATTGCATAGAATGATTGATCTTTATGGTCGACTAAATACTTTCCAGTAAAAAGTTTTCCGTCTCAACTAGTAAACTACAGATTTTCAATTAGGTAATTCATTAATTAGTTTTTGTACACAAGAAAATTGTCATTTACATCATTTACTTTACATTCCACTACACAAGGTAGGAAGGTCAACAGAACTTTCTCCAATGCGTAGCAATTGTTGGGAAAAGTGAGGCAACTACCTATATCAAGTAGTTTGTTAAAATCGTATAACTTGCTTTCTTTGGTTGTATCGTTAATACTGTTTTGTTTTGTGAAGATTGCGAAAAGTTGATGGGGAAAGGAACAATTTGCTTCAGCTCGTGATCCTCAGTAATTGCACAGGTATATTTAGCATCAAAAAGTAGCTAAAATTAGTAATCTAAGAATGTTTCTGTCTTTGCTAATTGTTTTTCGATAAAATGCTAGCTATTTGTTACAACTGTGAGAATCTGTTGTTTGGATATTCCTTTTGATGAAATTTTAATTTGGCAGTTGCATTTATAATTAGAAAGCGAGGTGAAGAGCACACGTAGCAGAAATTGTCTGTAGTAAATAGCTGTTAGTGTGATGAAAGGCAGAGATGGCTAATTAATGAGGTTATAATTTTGTTGAGAAGACGTTTCGATGAGGATTGGCTTAATATCAGCCAAAGAGAAAAGAACATGCGAGGGGGATTCTGAGTTACTGTGTATAATTTACACCACTTTTCCTTTCAGATATTGTTTGAAAATTGACACATTTTGGTGTTATAATGTAATAAATTAGAGGGAAATGGAATTCACTGTCCGAATGGCTAAAGTCTAAGATGAAGTGGAGCAGTCGGCGTAGATGTGTCTTTACACAGAAGAAGTGCACAACTTCTTTCCCTTCCTTCAACTTCAACTTGTTTTCCTTCGAGTTGAGACTTTCCCAGTCTCAGTCACAACTTCCCCTTTCTTCTGCTTTCCGTTTCGTTTTCTTTACTTTCCTCCCCGAGAAAGCATGGAGTCGCGCTGAGGACTCCAACAAAAAGAATGATGTGAGTAAACAAACGAATGGGACTATATATGTGTCTGATGTATTGTAATCCTTTGGCAGAAATTATAAGTAGATCTGAAGTTGCATTGGTGTCAACAGAAAGTTGTGGAAAGTACTGTTCTTTTACTAATTCAATCCCACAGTATGTACTAGTGTCAATAACACAACCGAATATCAAAACGGATGGACTACTGCTGACTATTATCTCGATTTGCTTTTCTCGACTTGATTTTCAGATTATATGATAATAGTATTACTCTTTTGAAATGCAGTTGTTCTTGTTTTATAGCTAAGAATTGTTCTCTCGGAGACTTCTGTTGTTAGGGAGTAAGAGAACCACTACAGAAAGAGTTAGCAGTGATGCTCGCTCAGTGTCTTATGTTCTTTTTGATTTGAGAGAGAAAAGTTAGTTGTAGTACAATATTTGAGTTGAGTCGTTGGACAAGACAGGACAGACTGGAAGTGGAAGTGACTGGAAGTGCAAGATCCGACTGGAGAATGTTGAATGTTCACCCCCGAATTACCCGAGAGTGAGTGAGGAAAAACCCCGGGGAGTCCCACACCATGCAATTTGTACAACACCAAAGCGCAAAAGTAGACTAGCTAAGCCCCACTCTCTTTCTAATAGACAGACAGCTACTCTTTTCCTCTTCTCTCCACCACGACGTCTCTCTGCCCCACTGTCTAATGCACAATCCATCCTGCCTACAAAATAACCAACACACTCACACACTCCGAACAACAACGGTGCGGTGGTGGTGGTGGAAATTTCTTGCTCTCTATACATAGTCATTGGGCACTGCATGTATGTACTGCATGTATGTAGTATGTATATTGAATTGAAATTGTTGACATTTCCTTATGGTAGAGGTTATTATATGTCACATAATATACAGTGAATTCATAATGTAGATTATCAAATATTAGGTACAATAAACTGTTGTAAACAGGCTGTAGCGATGTAGCGGTATTTGGGGGCGGGGTAGGTGGTGCAGGGGGTGGGGCGATTTA
>JAAAYG020030826.1:0-30671 GCA_009936455.2 Tomocerus minor
AAAGTCGAGTTATTTCCTCAAACTTTAACGTCGTTCGCAAGTTCCTTCTTAGTTATTCCGTTTGATCGGTTTATTTTTATTTTATCTCAGTACAGTTTACATCTAAAGTTGTAAAATTGATATCACTCTACTATTGTAAATAAACTCTAAGATCTACATTCAAGAATTTCTAATTGAGCAGAACTTCTGTCTAGACAAGGTCAATTTTAAAATACCTAATTACTTAACTTTCTGTTTGGTGACTCTAGTGGAAATAATAATACACAGATGATTCAAACGAAACAGGAATATCTTTTTTATAGTGTATAGATTTAAAATGGGATCATGATTGACACTACCTTTCGTGTAGGAGAAAGGATAATTATTATGGTCCAGCAAATATGGTCAGAGAAAACACCTGTAGCAGTATTAGTAGAGTTTTGATAATCCAATCTACAATTGGTATAAGTCGTGGTATAATAAGTCGTATCCTCCTTATTGTTATTGGGTTCGGTTGACTAATGACGAGTTAAGGAGATTGAAAGGTGATGCAATGTTGTCGGAGGTTAGGTGTGGTGATATTAGTGTCACTTGTCACTTTGCCCATGCTTTTGATCTAGTTCTCTTGTGTGTATGCAATCTGTTGGGTGTCATTCATGGATTTGCTTTCTTCTTTATTCCCGTGAGCATTTTTATAAATGTTAGAACAAACCATTGGCATTGTCTCCTTTGCTTTTTATTGTATAAACAACTTTTGATAGGGTTGCTGAAGCTGATTGATGCGCAATCAAGTTTACTGAACTAGAATATTCCTTTTTTCTTTAGAGAAACCTCATTATTTTTTATTATCAATTATTATTTAACACTTGATAGTGAGCAGTGATAAATTGTGAAAGAAATATTGAGTGAATGATAATTTTTAACAAAAAGAGAGTTTCTGTGATAAGATTTAAGCTTTTCTGCGATTGAGGAATTTTTATTCTAACGATTGCTAAGGCTCTAATTTTACTTTAGTATCGAACTGAGAGAGGGATATAAAATTATGTAGTGTAAGAGGCTAATTTCTGGCTATTAGTGTTTTATAGTTTTTAGAAGTATGTTGTTGGCAAGAAGCGGAAAGTGTGTATAAATCGGATGTACGCACTCGGAAGATGCGAAATTCATTAGGCTAGCAGTTATTTTCCATACTGTTGACTTTGGGATTGTAATAGGTTGAGGGAATATCTATAGAGAGCACAGTGACTCAGTAAAAAATCATTTATGTAGAGACAAGTTGACAAACAGTGTTTGAGACACATAAGTGCAATTCCAAAGCTCCGAGTGTGTCTCTAGTCTATTTAAGTAGGGAGTTGCTTTAGTTTTAGAGTTTGGCTTTCGTGGAGTTGGAGAGTGTAGATGTAGTCTCGGCAAATATTTGTATGTGTAGCAAAAACAAGTGAATGAGTTAAAGAGGCAAGTGCCAATATTGGAGATTACTACAACCTCTCGTAGTTTAATATGTGGGTGGAATTTTTTCTTATCCGAGCTAGTGCTCTTCTTTGCGAGAGCATCTCATTCAACGTACCTATGTATGCGTCAAGGAATCTGTTGTCTAGTCTAATAGCAGTGTACATAAAGGCAGGAATAATTTATAGACATTAATGTTGACGCTTGTGAGGATTTAGTTGAGTTGACGCACCTTTTCATGAATGCTGTTGTGGAGTCTCATTATTGAAGCTTGTGAAGCATCTTTTGGAATCCTTCCTCCTGGCTCCTCTCCAGACCAAACACTTTAAACGTATGAATGTGATTTTTACAGAGCCCTTGCCTTTTGCCATGCTTTCCTTTCAGTCTATCTCTTAGAGAGAGAGAGAGAGAGATCCTCTATTGCTAAGAAAGGAAGAGAGAGAGAGAGAGATGATAGTTTTAGGTACTTAGTTACTTAGCCAATGTCTCCTGCCGTGCAATGATGCGAAAAAGTCTTTAGATTTTCCTTTTCCTTGTCCATATCCCAAAAGAATAACAATACCTACACGACTAATACATACAGTCTCTAAGAAGATATTTAGAATTTACATGCTAAACAGACATATTCATATTCATGTATGTGTTAAGCAGATGTTTACAATTACACTCTCGTATGTAATTATCCTCCCTTCTAATGAATGGCACTCGTGAAATACTTGTAGTTAACAGCCTGGGAAGATTTTATTAGAATTAAATCTTATAATATGTTGCTACCTACTCCCTTTATGTCCATGTGATATGTAATTTCCTATTATTACTCGACAAAGACGAGGGAGAGTCTTTTGAAAATTTTCTTTATGCTCTTGCTAAAATATTTTACGCAATATTCTACAATGTGTAGAAGCTAAGGCTAAGAGTATAGGGTAGGGTAGCTATTATTTTCTCTGCAAACTAATCTGCAAGCAGTTAGAGACACAGTCTGGAGTATACAGTGAGAGATAATGATCATTTTAATGTTGATCAATGTATGAGTTTGTTAAGAGAAGAAGGCTCAGTGCAGAAACTTTTGTGTTGCTACGTAGTAATTTTCCCTTGTCTCGTTTGATCTGCCATAGATTCCATTCAGTGCCTGAGTAAAAGCTGAATAAATTCATTGTTCATTGCTAGCTATTATTCTAAATGGAAGAGGTACCTAGGTACGCATACACAATAAATGTATTTATTTGAAGTACTTAATTTTATGCATAGCTATTACAGAGAGAGAGAGAGAGAGCTATAAGACAGATGCCCAATACCAATAGTAGAATTTCCACCCTTGACTCATGATGGACACACTGTAACTGCATCCTTTTAATGACATTACGCAAACGACTATGTAATGTAGTATGAGTGTGTATTGTTGAGGGTAGTAGTAGTGGATGGAAGTGATGTAAGGTTTATTATGAGTTACCGGTTGCATAGCACAACCCATTAGTGGCCACGACTCAAGTCCAGTCCATTCCAGGTGTGTTTTATATGCAGCTAAGCTCAGGTTTGAGAGAATGATTCCTATCAATTTTATGACTTAATGGACATGTCTGATTTTTTCTCTGTGCATTGGTCTTGAATCAAGGAGCTTACCTACCTGTAAAGCAAGCTGGCATGATTCTATGTCTATCTTCCTACTTGTTATGCATTCAGCCCTATCTGAAGCACTAAGCATACTGACGGCGGGTTGTTAGGCCAGACGAGCTCACCTTTGAATAGCGTTTATCTGAATGGCTAAACCAACTGAAGGAAACAGGGATATGAATTATGTAATGGGTGTCTGGAGACTTGTAGGCGGACGGGGATGCTCTTAGCTCTCCTTCATTTCATTCTTGATCTTCCATTCTGCATTAAAATTGACAGCATTTGCCTTTGCCTCCTTTTATATAGGGCTATCTACTTCACTAAACTCACGCATCCATCATTTTACTGCCTTGTTGACTCCATTTTCATTCCTCCTCATTTTTATAAACTCAATCTAATCTCTCTCTCTCGCTCTCTCTCTCCCTCTCTCTCAAGAGTAAATAAATTCTAAATGTTTTCTGAGTGACGGAATTCATGATGTCATTCCTCTATGAAAAGTTATTTGTTTAATCCAAAATGAGTAGCCAAACTCTGCCAAGTAACTAAATGGCTTCTTCTTATACTTAAAGTAGAGCATTTTAGGTACACAGAGTATAACTATTCAAAGCAAACATCATTTTGCATACTTGAAATAGATACAAGAACTAGAAAGCGTAATTATAGAGGAATTGAGCCGTTTCTTTCCCTGCCTGTCTTTTCAATTCTCTTTTGTTTAGATTCCGTAAAGTCTCGTACTGTCCGTGTACTCTTTTTCAATGATGCGCGAGGATTTTATTTAGTACATTCAGAACGAGTGTATGTGGCTACTGAACAACATTTCTTCTCTTCTTTTACAACTCTCTGTGACTCTTGTTATATAAGGTTGAGGGAAAAAGCTTTTCTATTTCAGACATTACTCTACAGGCTAAATTATATTTCTCTCTCTCTCTCTCTCTCTCTCTCGCTACACTGTAGCTATTCACATTTACACAGTACATGCACATCTATGTATATGCATCTACAGTTAATACTTTGTTGGTTAGGAATGGCAAAAGTATTCTGTATGCATTGGAAGAATAAGAAGGGGACAAATAGAAAAGGGGAAGTCAAGTCAACAGCCGAAGTCGAACCGAATTTTCGGAGTGTGTGTATTGTGTATGTATATATATACACTGTAGTAACTGTACAAATGTATCTAATATATGTGAGTACTTATGTATGTGCCATTATATTCGAGAGCTAAAGCAAAGCAGAAAGTTAACTGAATCATAGGAAAAGGTTTGAATGCAAGGCAGTGCAATGCAATAATGGAATGGTGAATCTCTATTGCAGTATTCGTCTGTGAGGAGGAGAGACAAACAATCTCAAGTGTCCTACATATACTCTTATAGAGATTCTATTGTCTGATCTTCTCCACTCCTACATATTACGATGTACTTTACTATTTTCTGTTGTGTTACACTGTTTATGGGGGGAGAGTATCTTCTTGTATATGGATAAAGAGAGAGAGAGAGAAAAGAAAGCGACCCGGCATCCCCGCCACGCTCTTTCTTTCACTCCCAACATCCTACTACTATACATGTAACTCCAACCAGACTATTCTTTTCTTTCTGTGAATTTGTATTTCTTTCGATGTAGGCACTTAGCTATAAGAAACTATGTATCTTCCAAAGAGACGTATGCACATCTCTCTCTCTCTCTCTTCTATGCTTTGTTTATATACGTACACTCCGAGAGCAATGCATTCCCGATCGTGCAAGGAAACTAACTATTAGCAGAACAACCAGTGCATTTCGGATAAGTAGAACCTAGTCCTTTCCAATCCGCTTTACTACCAATGCCCGATAACTTAAGTTTCCTTTGAGGGTCTCTGCGGGATTTTCTTTGGTCGCACTCCCACAAAACTCTTCAACCTGCTTTCTATCCTCCTTCAACTACTAGCCGAAGGAACGAATTATAGAACGGGGGATAAATTGCTACTTCAGCTATACAAAGATAAGTAGGAACACTGTTTCGGGATACAATTATATATATACGTGTTGGACAGTAACAGTAAGACTATATTTATAGGAGTTCAAAAGAAAACCTAAGGTTCCGTCAAGAGAAAACACTTTTGTTGTTTTCGCGTTTGATTGACTTTTATTTTGAATGCAGGCATAGCTTTGGCAATAGAACATTTCGCGGAATGAGTTCACTTGACAATCGATCCACAAAAATTTCAAAATTCACTATTATTTTATTTCAATTTATGTAAAGTCCGTTGTGCCATTAAGGACAATAGTGTTACCCTGCAAAAGCCCCTTAACTTTAGTACCCGACTGTTTATTTAGTGTAGGAAAAGTCTACCTTCATCATTGTTTCACGTAAAGCAAAGTAAAAATATTACATTTTTCTCACATGCATAGTCACATTTTCTTAGAGCAGAGAGAGAAAAAGAGAGACGCACGCTAAGACGTGCAGCAGTTTTGAAATAAAAATGATAAATGATTTTTAAAATCTGAGTATGTATAGTTACGTTTCAATTTTTGCAATACAAAAAAATATGCTGTATTTAGTTATCATTACAGATTTTTTGTTGGTTCATCCGCATTTGTCGTCGCAGACTTACTGTTGTGCCCGATTTATTTTTATTATTTGGAAACAATGAAGAATTTTTGGTTCATGGCTCCGTTCCGTTGTCAACTATAGCTCCTTTAAGGAGTAATTAAGCCTCGCATGGGTATTAAATGCAATCTCGTATAGGGTGTATTTGAAACTAGTCATAAGGAGTATGTAGTGTAATAGTATGATGAGAAAATGTGGGGAAGTTTTGAAAGAGACACATAAAGAGGGCATTTGTGACAATGTTGTAGTTCCGTACATTACGTAAGTATATCTGTTTATAAATACGTGGTAACAAGAGTAGAGTAGCTAAGCGTAAAGGTAGCTAGTTGGATGCGTGTTGAGAGTGTCTATTCAAAATATAGTGGTGAGGCATAATGTTCTTCAGTGTTCATCGTTAGTAAACTTCCTTGTAAGACGTTTGAGTCTCGTCAGTAAGTCAACTATTGGATATTGTTAACTGGTCGTATGTATATGAGTCGGTTAAATCTCAACTCTGAACTGCACATAGGCTGATGTGAGTTAATGTTGTGTGCTAGTATTAGAAAATGCAAGACGAAGATCACGTCACATGTAAGATTGCGTGAATGTAGTCACACAGAGAATAGTCAGTGTGTTGTGTGTGTGTGTAAGACAGGAATAGTTGCTTTGGTTGTTTCTATCTTTGAGAAGTGGAAGTCAGTAGGATGATGTCGATCCCTGTTTTATGCTGCACTCTGTGTGTGTATCTGTCTGTAGTCGTTTCCCCCTTATTTGTGCTTCTTGCTTTCTTAGCTCCTAGAAGTGCAAGTCAAAGCAGAGGAAGTCTCCGTTGAGAAGCTACTACTTCTGCTCTCCTGACTCTTCTCACTTGTTTTCTATCTGTCTTGTATTTGTATAAGTGGATCTCTGTGAGTTACATATACCTACATACCTACAGATACATCTACATGGTAATAATATTACATCTCTACGGTTAGCTCACTTTAGATCCGAGAAAAAGAGTTGCATAGATTACACACACATACACACATACAAATAGTGCTATATATTATAATATATGTAGTATATATATATTTTTCGTTAGCTAGCTAGCTGGCAGCAGAAAATATCTATTAGAGAAGAGGATACATTGAAGGAGATAGTAGAATTGAATCTATGGATGTAACTCGTTGGTTTTGGCTGCGAACTATATATTCATAGCTAAACTTGGTTTCTACATACTAAAAGCCATAGAATGTAAGCATTACATTAGGAAGCCACCCGCCTAGCTATGTGAATGTGAATTCTCTGTTCGTCATTCCTATGTACCTATGTATGTAGTAGCCGTGAAGACTACGAACAGTATCTATTCTGCATTCTGCATGCAGATATCTACTTTATATTGTAGTTTTAAGCGTGTATCTCTATTTGCGTACTTATCTACTATATAGTAGTAGTCTATGTACCTATGTGTTTTGTGTGTGTCTCTTTCTTTGGCAGGAGTCTTGTAGTTTTCTGTATATCTCTCTAGTAGGTAAGTAAGTAAGCAATGCACTGTTTCTCACTACTCACTACTGCAGTCAGTCAGTGTTATTATTTTTTGCCGTCTTTCATGGATAATATTGTTGGAGGCAGTTGAATGTAGTGTGCTCTGACTTGACTCTGCTCGAGACTCCTCTGGCTTGCATCTTCGACTTCTTACAACCTGAACGTGAATGCAACCAGCAAGCTCACTAGAGAATACCTACCTACCTACAATACACAAAGTTACTCGAAAGAAAATACACACGCTTTGGTATAGCACCATAGTATCATTGCCAACCAACATTAATCCACTCTTTATACTCACTCATCCTGCAAAAATTCAGTTTTTAAAAGTTTAGCAAGACTCCCATTAGCTATATCATTACATCAGACACTACTAGTAAATCACAGGAATCGCTAACACATAAATACACATAAATAATCCCTTGATTTTCATACAGAAAGTGAAAGTGCCGGTTTAGAACTTAGATTTACTTTCATTTACTTAGGAATCACTTCTGTCCTTTCCGTGACATTGATTTCATCGACAGACACTCTTGCCGGCCTTTTCCATTTATATCTTATGGAAACAATATATTTCATCATGCTATACTAGTTACTACAAATTCTACATTTGTTCTTCTGCGAATACAGTTTCTTCGTATACAATGTGTGCTTTTACATTCTAGTTATTATTACAGCAATAAGCAATAGGTGCTAACTGGTTTACGTGCAATTCCGTGGACTATCTCAATTTTCAAGTTTATACTGTACTACAACGTAATAAGGATTTAAAGTTGTTAACAAACTATTCTATATATAACTGGTTTTGTCCAAAACTGCAGTTGTTTTTAACGGAGACGCCAACTTCACCTTGGAATATTGTAGCGAGATTTTCGTTTGAGACTATGAATTGCAAATCTGACTCTGTACTCATAAATTTGAATTTCTTTGGCACAGTTTTACGTGCATTTCAAACAGAGATAACTGCAACGATGATCTGATAAACGTATTTTGTTTGCGTGAAAAGTGCGAAAAAATGGACTAACAATTTGATGTTGTATATATTTGCATATTGTAAGAGTGGAGTCCTCCTCCTCCTTGGATTCTAGTTGTGTATGATAATAATGTGGTGATGACTCAGTGTGCACAGTAGAGACTCAGTTGTGGTTCTTGTTTTTGCCAGTGCAGATTTGTTATTGTTGACAATGGCTATGTTGTCCAGGAGGGATTTGTAATATATTGTCTCCAGCTCTAGCGGCCACATGTAGAAGTCACCACTTGGCAACGTTACACCTTTGATCTGATCTAGTACTGAGTTACTGACTAGTGTATTAGTGTAGCATTAGCTATCTACTACAATCTGCCTGTCTTGTTTTCGATTCAACATTAGTTTTTAGTGCATTATAGCAAAGCTGCTATTTATCACGTGGAATAATCCCAGTAGTACCTGTACAATTGCATCAACTCTGCATATAATATGTTGATTTTGTGTGGAAGCAAGAGCTTTTACGTAGTGACACTGTGAAAATTAACATTTTCCTCGCAGTGAAATCTAAAACAAGAAGCTCCTTAGAGCTAGTAAGTAGCTAATAAAGAGTGAAGCTTCCGAATTTGTAAATTGCAAGCCCTTGTGCAATAACAGAGTTTATTGGAGGAGAGAGACATGATAAAAGTGTATCTCGTAATTCTCTGACTACTTATCAATATCGAAGATGGACAGATAAGACTTTATAATAGCTAGGTAGGAACAAGCAAAGCCAGTCGAAGATAATATAAAATCCAAATACATAACTACTAGGATGTTTTATTACTGGTAGTGGCTTCGTTTATGCCTGTGCTAATTGCGACGAGTCAGTTGTGTACTGATATTTTTCTATTGGCTCCTTCTCCTTGCATTGAGCAACTTGAGAATTGATCGAATTTTCAAGTACAAATAATATCACTTACGAGCTAATGTTTATTGTTCGAATCTGACAGTATAATTTAATGGGAAAGGAAGGAGAAGTGAAAGAGATGTGTATGGTGAAGACGTTCTCTTGATTTATATTGTTTATTGAGTGTAGAGGGAATTATAATGTAGTTTAGAGTTTAGGTAGTCACTCACTCTAGTACATGTACTCTACTAATGTTTGTTTTGCAACTCAAGTCGATAAAATGAAATGACCATAGTGCAATAGAAAAACATTTCAAGATGTCTCACAACGCAATCACAACCTACTTGCCGAGACAGACATGACTATTAAATTGGGTTGCGGATTCAATTGAATTCAAGTAGTGTTTGACTATAATAAGTGCCTTGTCTCAACTCTTCTTTGCTTTCCCGGCCATCATCATCCTTATATAAGACATATATATAGATATATATATATAGATATATGTATATAGAGAGAAGCTGTTACTACTCTATATATCGCATCTTTGTTATGTCTGTGCTCCTCTAACGTTCAATCTCCTCGTCCCGTCCGTCCATTCCAGAGTCGGCAAAAAGCAGTTCTTTTAATCTCCTGACTTAATGAAATTTATTGTTTGTATCTCTTAATGGTGGTGCAATTAACTAGAGTTGCCGCTACTATTTGCTACTGCTAGATCTGTATTAGCTACTGCATACACACATCAACTCACTCAGCCACATACTTAAGCTCTGAGAAAGGAAAAGTTACAAAAACCTGACACTCACACATACACAGATGCACATTAAAGAGGGAGAAGGACCTTTATGAACAACTTCCAACTGAAATACACACAGAAAAAATCATCATGATGGAATTGTCCTCTGAGAAGACTAACGGGGCTGTTAATGGACCCGCGGCCCTACATCATCCTTTCGTTTATCCCACTGACTTGCGGGTTTTGGGATATGCGGCTGGAGTCGCCTCTGTTTTGCCACCATTACCCGTTCTTCCACCGTCCTCAGCCTCCAGCTCTTCATCTTCGTCATCGTCGTCATCTGCTGCCTCCATTCACATCTTGTCCCCAGCCAGCCCCGCTAATAGCAACAACTCTCATCATCACCATCCAGGATCCACTGAGGCTCCTTCTCCAAACTCCCTTATGTCATTGCCACCCTCGGGATTCTCTATGCCCAGAAATTTACTATTTTCCGATTCAGAGGTCTTTTTTATTTATTTATTATACTTACTACGAAATTCACGACTTTTCTCTTTCATTCATAGTAAATGTAGAGTAAAAAATATTACTACATATGCGGTTGACTTTGTATACAAAGTTACATGCATTCTTTAAAAGATATCCTAAGTGTTTCTACTTAGAGGCAGATGTATACAAATAGAGACAAAAAACTGTTTTGGGTCTAGTTTTTGTATTTCGATATTAGCTTTAGTCGAATTATAACACACTGCTATACAATACAAACAATAGCTATAGGGAGAACTATGCATTGGTATGCAACACAAGAAAATAATAATATAAGCCGTCTGCCCGGTTTTAACTTTAGTCTTTGCGCTCACTCTGTAAATTAACAATAGGAAACTAGCTAGTGCGCCGTTCTTGTATGTACTATGTTTCTGTTATGAGTGAGATTCCCTGCTTATCTGTTCATAATATTGTTTGACTATTAACAAAAAGTTCCCGCACTGAAAGTTCAGTTTTTTCGAAAATCTTCCCAGTCTTTGCTAGCATAGATTCTAATAGGTAGTTTGTAAGAACTACTGGCACAAATAATGATTTCCTATAACTATAGAGCATGAGGGTTACGTAATTCGAGGCGGCTATATAATTTGATAGTGTATCTACAGACAATTAAATAAAAATCAACTTTTATTCACAAGATCCTTTTCCTCTCGATAGCCCACTTACACAATTGACAATTACATGCATAGTATGTACACAGATAGTATGCTAGAAATCTATAAAACTCAATTTAAGTGAGTATAGAAAGAGGAGAGTCGGGTTTTTAAGTGTTTTTCCTTTGGGGTTAAGTATTTTATGGGATTTAGCTGCAGTAAGTATAAGGGAAAGTAGGGATATAGACTAATCGTCATAAATAAGGAGAAAATGCGTTGAGTTGAGTTAAGACATAGAAATAAATGGGAAGATGAAAGGATGTGCGTAACACACTAAAGATACGGTAGGAGATTGCCGATGTTTCTCTGTAGCATACAACAGGATTCATTTTATGCATAAGTGAGCTGAATCCGTATTCAGTTCAGGGAAAATGCGGTATTCTATAAATTTTCTTGGTCATGGCGCCGGTTTTTCGTCTGCTCTGAATTAATAGATAAGAGTCGACCGCCAATGCCATCATTATAATCGAATCAATCATCCTCTCTCTCCTACAGTCTGCAGCATTGCACCGTTCCACTGGCTACACTACACTCTTTCTGCCAAAATCTATTGAAATGAATAAGAATTGTTCAAGATGAAAATGGTAGCTTAAGTATTATAAGGCTATCTGTTGAGAGTAGAAGAAGAGTAGCGACTCGCCAGGAGGAATCTATAGCCAAATCAGCTAAGCTGGTTTCTTTGCATTAGGATTTTGGATTAGCGAGAGTCTGATCGCACGTTTAACTAATACTAAGCTCATGAAATGGTGAATTGAATGTAAGTAATGTAACTGCGAGCATCTCCACAACTGCTCGCTTCACTTCGTTTGGCATTTCGATGGCTTCGACTTAACTTTTCTTTGTTTCGCCTGAATGCGATGAGAATTTATAATGTTGATCAGTCACAATGGAACTAGTGTAACTCTCAAATTGCGTACTATATCTTGATTTTCCCGACGTGATCTTTTAAGTATGTGGATATCCTTGCTAAATAAATAGCGCTCAGCAACTATCAATTATGGAGTTGATTGTCATTCTAGTAATTATGTAAATAAATTGTGATTCTTATTAATTTTTGATGGTTATATGAATGATAATGCTCTTTAGCGTATTTTATAGGTTTGTAATGTAAAATAAACATGATTGATATGCAGTTTGGCAGAGACACCTCCGTGATGGGATTTTGATGCTGAGTGAGTTAAGAGCAGTATATTTGTTAAATAGTAGGACAGAGAGGTGGTTTTGGGAATGAGGATGAATTTTTTGATCGCCTCCCAAAGACATTCGTATAAAGGGCTGGATGTGTGAGCGGAATACAAAAGCATATTAATTTGTTTGTCTTTGAGGCTTTTACTGAAGAAATGGGAGTTGTAGCAATGCGATAGTATATTAAGTGCTAACTATGTACTTATAGTTGGGTTGTAGCAAGTAGTAGATTCTCTTTGGTCGTATCACAAATTCAACTCAAGTAGAATGAAGTAAAATGCGATTGAATGTTGAGCTAATTTTTATATTAGGAGTAGTGTTAGGATTTATACCCGAGTGGATGGAATTAATGTGTGTAGCTATCAAAGAAAGAAAAGTGTTGTATATGTAGAGGGAATTAAATCTGTCTGAGCGTAGCACAATGGCTAAACATAAAAATATTGACACCGAAGGAGTTTGAACTGTAACACTTGACTTGATTTATTTAGGTAAATGATGGCGTGACATGTAATTTCAAGATTTATGTATATACCAGAATTTCATTGTTGTGCATGCCAGATTTTACATATGGCTTAGTGCTCTTATGCTAAGATAAGTCCTCTGAATCTCTACTTCTTCGTACTTAGTTGCTTTAGTTAGAGAACTTTTTAAGATAATTGCATGTATGTACGTAAGCTGTAGAATTTTATACATAGGAAGTTTGTTGTGGAGAGCTACTTTCTTGATAGTAGATTTTGTTTTTATTTTCAATTCAATGTTTATTGCGTGCCTTTATGAAAAAGGGAGCAAGCTTCAATAAACAGAAGAACAAGTACAATTATTTTATGATTTCATACATTACGTACGCTAAGCTAAGGAAAAGTTATGCAGTGCACCTAAGGTAGGAGTTTCCATACTCATTGAATAAAATAAAAGGGAACTGCCAATAGCAGATGATATAAAGGAGTGTTTCCAGGCAAGACAAATCCATTTATTAACTATAGTTGATCCACAAGGAGGAATTATCCGATGATATAGGATCTGCTCAGGCAATTATGCTATCTTAACGTCTTAACCGTCACGTCAGACAGAATGTGAATGGAACTCCGACTTTTACCACATGTGTCAGTCAAATGAATTCTCTTGGCTTGGCTCCGCTTTCCATGTGCACCATATTCAACCATATTTTAATGTTTAGCTACTTAGTTCAGTTATATTGTACTTGATTGCGTTGAATAGTCCTGCTACATTCTATACATTAAAGCAATCCAATTGCAATACTTTATATATTTGTATTCAGTTAGGACATACATTGGAAATGTATGAAATTGAATTATAAACTGTTTGCTCCAAGTCCAAATGCTAACATATTTCTTAGAATTACTACTCATACTCCCCTCCTATATCTTACACTGACTAGTTCTAGTTTTTGACTTGAGCTTCTGGATTTTGTTCCACCCACAACAGAAGAAACTTCTTTCACACGAGTTCTACTCCTCTCTATACAATTCTTGTTGTGAAAAGACATTAAAAAATTTCCTGCAGCGGTTCACCTCTTACGATTAGCAGATTATGCTTACATTACTTACCCTACTGCACTACCAGAACTAGTTACTAAAAAATATTACGCTAATATCAAAGCAATGAATAAATATATTGAATTCAACTCCAAACAAAACAGCTCTAATGTACAGGGCGGATAATCTAACTACCTGGTCCTGGCCGTGTACTAAAACTATTATGGCTAACATTTATTTATTTAATAAAGCGATCCCGTCATTCTGTGCCACTCTTTCTTAGCTAGCAACAAAGAAATATCAATATCTAATGCTTCGTCCTCTTTTAAATACATTAAATAGGTACATTAAATTTCTTGTGCTACAGTTTTATCCAGTAGAACAATAAAATTATTACTAAGTTCACCAAATACATAGATCGATTAAAAACCAGTTTTGAGTTAGGCTGTATAATATCTTGGCTATGACAAATTGTGTTATCATTACTTATCATTAGTTATCATAGAGAAACCTCCGAAAAGTAACAAAGACATTTCTTTTGCTGAAATGAGTTAAATGTAATGTATCTATATCATAAGATGAGATATATTTTCTCCTGCCCTCCTGTGTATAGGTATGTAGGTATTGTTTAGCTTGTAGTTCCATATTCCATCATTGCTTTTATAAAGTAGATTTTAGAAGGTGATGCAAATTTTGCATCAGGTTCTGTTTCCTAGTTGTTTTGTTTCGAACTACTTAAAATATGTAATGTAGGTAAGTGAAACATCACATTTAGTCAATGATAGCATGAATCAATAATGAATAGTGATCTGTCAGGAGAGCCTTGAATAATGTTGGAAGTAATTAGTAAAGGATTGACAGTCTGAACAAGAAGTTATTTCCATTTGAATTGACGCTAATAAATATACATTAGGTAAACTTGTCCTTTGTGAACTTGTAAAGTAGAACTTATTTGAACTTTAGCATTAATATTCAATCTAAATGGAATTGGCTGGTTTTCATGCATGCATGGTATGTATGTATGGTGGTGTGGTGGTTTTGGATGTGAGTCTGGTTAGTTAGTAAGGAGCAGGCATATGCATTTGGATTTGCTTCTGTTTAGTGTTATCATGGCTAGCATGTTGAGAGTAGTGAGGGCGCAAAAGAGTGTCTTTCTTGTGAAACTTGATATTCTACATGCGTTGTCGTTGACATCTATAGATTAAAGTTCTTGAGAGCTGCTTAAAGGGCTGCGATTAGCTTACATTGTAGCTACACTCTTCATGCGTAGGTACTCGTTGTTAGACGAAAAGACATTTATCTTGTAACAATTGAGTTTTATGAGTTTTATTGATATTTCATTTGTCTTTGGTTGTTAATGTAAGCAAAAAGCGAGTTTTCCTCCTTGGCCCTTGGGACTTGGATTGACAAGCAGAAAAAGAGGAGGGGGCTCGAAGCTGTAGTGCGAATAAAAAAGTTAACGTCTTGTTTTGCCACAAAGGTGACTTGATTTTTATCATGAAATCACATCACATTTATTTGCTCTCTGCCATGCTTCCCACCATTTTGATCCTATCTTGTCCAGGCCAAGTCAACAAACGAAAGTATAAAGCTCACTTCTCCATCCACCACATATGACTTCTTTATTACGAACATGAACTAACTACGTATTTATACAATTAATTCGATTTCTCGTATTTAAGTTCACTATTTGAAAATGTTTAGAGCAGAGTCGCTATATATGAGTTAGATTAATAAGGCGCCCTCATTGAGTCATACAATGTTAATGTAGATACACAGATAGGTACAAATGGTGGAAGCTATGAATTATGATCGCTTGCTGTTTGGGTGGCGTGCGAAAAAAACGCTCTTATTGCATTCGGCCATACGCCGGACTAACGCTTAAACCTTTAGTTAAGATCTTAAGTGTTTCCACTAATCTCTATAGTTTTCAACCCAGCAAACAAAATAAATCACGTCAAGGAAGGGAACGATTGGAATAGTGTTGACTTAACTCTATAATATTATAGCCACCTTAGCAATCATTCCACTACTCTCACTCCAAATCAACTATAGCATTTTCAAAGGACAGAAAATGCGTGCTTGTTTGCACAATGAATAGCCAAAACTCACAAAAATTCAGACGGAACTTTAAGAATTGATTTTTCCATCATATTTGTATAGTTTATAACCCCATTAAGAACATAATTTACCGAAAATACTTGTCATCTACTTGAATGTAACTACCTACTAGACATTCAGTTACAACTATGCAAGGCACATTATAAAGTGTTGAGTAAAAGTTTCAAACTAAAAATTCACCTGTTTCTACATTGTTTGTAGTAATGGATTGTAAATTGCCACTACAGTGTTAAATTAGCGTCGACGACTGTGTTGAAAAGGTTAATGAATTATTTGCAATCAACCAGGTAGATTTACATAGGTAATTATTCGAGCTTACTGTGCCACTATGCTTTAATGTCTCAGTGGGTAGTTATTTATATTCGTTAATTAATCAAACCACCTATACACTGTATTACATACACCCAAGTGTATTACATACAGACATACCAAATCACCTAATAGCTTAACTCTCCTACAGAAATAATACAATTCTGTTTTCGTATTATATGGAATCTAGCATCACGCAATCGTACAGGTAGTTTGCAAAAGAAAAATACTTGGTAACTATATAATATGCACAGGTAAACTATAGAATTTTTATGCATCATATAATTTGTATGAGGATTTAAGATTTTTACAAATGCAAATAACAGTTCCGTACTGTGTCCATTGTGGTAACAATTTCCGTATGCTGCTAGTACATTAAAATGATTAGCATGTAAGGACCTGTGAATATTTGTGTAGGTAAGGTGAGGTAACATTATTTTTTCTTATGTGTGTCGTATGTCTAATAATGATTATCATGTACATTCTGCTCTAGTAAATAAATAACTTTACAAGTTACCTATTTTAAGAAGGAAAGTAAAAATCAGGATATACAATGTAAATATATATATAGGGATTTGGCTAGTAAATCATGTCGGGTGAAGTAGTAGATTAGGGATACGTTAGCTAGAGCTACTAGTACCTACTACCTATGTAAATACTTTTATAACTTATGTGCTAATTTCTTCTTATTACTGTAACTCACGGCTTGTCTGTTTCTCTATGCCCTATGCAGAAAGCAGCGGCGGCAGCAGCCTTTCTGTGGTCAAGCGGTGGTGGGGGTGGAAGTTCATCAACGCCACACTCATTGTCGCCCGAGTCCCACTTACACCAACAGTCCATTCACAGCCCGCATCTAGATCACCAGCACAACCCGCCGCCACTGTCACACCACCAGCAACAGCACCCCTCGTCCAAGTCCACCGGCTCCACCAACGGCAACAATAGCAATAACAATAACATTAACAACAATAATAGTAACAATAATCCAGAGAACAATCATAACCCGAACCACAATCACGACCACGGAAGTCCCGGGAGTATCTCCCCCTCTCAGAGCCCCCCTTCTCCCGCCTCAGTCTCAATCATTCACTCCCAGCAACATCAACAACACCATTTGCAGCAGCAGCAGAATCATCAACCACCGCCACAAAATAACAGTAGCAACAATAATAGCAACCCGAATGGAAATAATCCAGGTGGGGGGAGTCATCATCATGCCTCAGGGAATGCTCAACTGATGCATTGGATGTCGGCTGTCATGGCTGAGCATATTAATCATCATGCTGTCGATGGTGTTCATTATGTTTGGAATGGTGCTGTAGAGGTAATGTACATACACCCATTCAAATGCTTTCTTCCTTTTACTCGCCTTCATTTTACAGTTCTTTGACTATCTTTACTCTCTTTCATTTTCATAGCATCTCACAGTTTCTAATGGCCTTCGCCTGTTGTAATTTCAACAATTGCTAAAAATTTTCTTTACTCAGCAGTACATTATATTCAGACCTATTAAAGAGATTAGCCAATTTCTTAGTTACTTTCGTTTCAATACACACTGGCTTCATTATAATATTATTAAGCTCATTTTCGAAGATTAGACAAACATGGATTACATTTATATTTAGCTCAATAATAAATAAATATAATTTAGAAATTCAAGTGTTTGAAAGCTCAAATTGTTTTTATCTCATATATATATATATATCATAACATCAATGTGCATGTACACGCTAAAACTGATAGACTAAATGACTAAATGAACTAAATGATTCGGTCGGAGGTGTAATAGTGTAGGTATAATAAGGTAGTCGAAGAAGTATAGCACATATTAGAACAAAAATTTTGGTTTATATATTGCATTTATAGTTACTCTTTTATCTGGAACAGCGATTTGGAATCATATCACACATGTTCTACATAAGTACAAGTTTTAATATGGTTTTGTGGATGAGCATACCGTGGCTGGTGTCTTATACAGAGGAAAATAAAATGAAACTTAGCACATTCAGGGCAAACCGAAGGATGTAGTATAGCAAGAACTAGAAAAAGCAGATGTTTAACAAAGACATTTTCATTGAGCCAAGTCGATGTAATTTGAAAAGCTGTGCTAATGTTGAAGAGACGATCTCCCGTTTGGTTTCTTGTTCTTCGTTGCCCTTATGATATGCATAATAATACAGTATTAATAAGTAAGATCTTTGACTGGTTGTAAATACATAAAGCCACGAAGGTATCTGGCTATGCACTTGACAAGTGACTCATAATCAGTCAGTGCGCATCACGGAGAAAGATGAGAGCAGACAGTAGAGTGATCTTTAGTGCCGCAGTCTATTCCATCCAAAGTTTGAATAGTTATTTCGTTTTTGGCTTGGAGCATTTTGTGATGTGATATTACATTATGTTGTCTTATGTTTGACTCAAGTTTTCACTTGGGATTCCCGACAATTGTTACTTTATCATAGCTAATGCCAGCTCTGTGAGCTATCTCCCCTACATACAACAGAATATAATATTTTATATGCGCTCACAATATTGTTATAAGTCGGACGAGAGAATGAATAGCGTCTTTGAATGGTTGCTAGATGATTTCGTGCTCTTTCTTCAGGTATAGTTCATAAATACCTGTGCATAGATGTAAACGAGTGTGTTGTACACGTAAAATTAATATTGCCATGCACTATCAGCTACATAGTATAGTAAATGAGATAATCTATTAAATCATTCGTATAGGAAACTATATATAGGTACCTACTTTAAAAATATATATGCATATATGCGCTTTATTACCTTTTTTCCTTTGATCATGCCACTGCTTCTGGTCTTCTAGCATAGCGTCTTTTCTATGTAGGTACAATTAGAACTTCAAGTTGACTTTGACTTTGAGTTAAATTGAATAGATTATAACATGTATGTATGTAATAAGAATGACGTTGGGAAAGAGTCTATTGAAATTGCATTTCATCTTGGTGTCTTTGTCGTAGCTCTTAACTGATATTAGCTAATAGCATAGAATAATAATCGCAATGATTCGATTGGCTCATTTGCGGCATATCTTAAATAAACCATTTGAAAAATGTAAACTACAGACACTAAACTTATATTATTATTACTACAGTAGGCATCTCTCTACTTATTTACTACTCCTTATAATCATTATAGCCAACTGCCACTTTTCCTGTGTCATTTATTACACTTTTCGCCTCATCAAAAGAATTATTGATACTGTATACTGAAGTGAAGATCTGTATGATGATGATGATGATGCATGCAGTCTACAGGTACTAAGGACGATATGCATATTATAATATACCTGTGTGTTATTAAATATTCTCTCAGATTTGCCAATTGTGCTAGACAATAAAATTACCTGCATGCAATGACAAGGGAGATGAGATGTGGAATTGAACAGGCAAATAAATTTATTATTGCTTCAGTCAATACGAGCACTTCGTCTCATCATATGATAAATGAGAGATGAAGTCATATTTTCATTCATCCTGGATGTGTTGTATATAGCAGTAATAATATATTGTAAAATATATTATTGTGTATCCAGCAGATGCTTGCATATAGGATGCTCCTTTTCGAAAACATTTTCCTCTGTACTATTCCTTGCTATTTACTGCACTCATGGTTGAATAAATATGTTTTGCCTTGAAAGTCACTGTGTCGCTCACATTCAAATTGATGGTGAATCTTTTGTCAGGGACTTATTTTGTTTGCACGTAGCGTACGTAAGTATTCACCTGCAGCACAATTCCTTAATCTCTTTTCCTTTCTGTAGTAGTATTAAGTTTTGAACTTGAATTTCTTAAACATATAAAAGTAAATCTTAAGATTACGATGCTCATTTTATTAAATATTATATGGTTGTTAGTAGAATTTATATTGAATTTTAATTTATAATTTTGTACTTCCTGTAGATATCTTTAGTTAGCACCAATTATGATTGGGAAAATATTAACTATTTACTGTATATGCAAGTTTTAATGAGTAGTTCAATTAAGAACTGTGCGTATGCAGCTTCTTATTGTATGCATATATTTATAAATAAGGTTCATGAATACCTAATTAGCATTTTTGTAATTAATTATAGATGTGCTAATGTACTTTCTTGAAAATGGAAGGTGCATAATTGGAAGTTAAGTAGTTAGTTCTATGCAGGTAGTATTAATGCACTGAGCGAGTGAGTAGTGTATCGAGTTTCGACTTGTACAAGTACTACTTGTAAGCAAAACAAGGGATGCATGGTTGTGAAATGTTTTAAAAGAATAATACGTATATGTTTTTAAGTAAATAATGACTGATATATAGTTACATATGTAAAAAGAATAATAGTATGGACATGATGTACCTGTAGCAGTAGTTGTACATAAAGTGATGCTGTCGAAGTGAAAGAGAACTGAAATGAAGTTGAAATATTGTCTCATTTACCATTGCTAATTATTGTATAGGCTTTGCACGTTGTTACTGCATAAAATAAATGAGAAAGACTGTGTCGGATTGATTGCTTGATATTATAGTTAGTGTTAGTTGATAGATGCGTTCGGTACGAAGAGAAGGAAGATAGGAATCTATATGCTTATAGCTAGCTGCTTTCGTACTATAAATTTCCCTATTTTCTTTATTATCAAAGGACTATGAAGAAATATATATGCATTTGTATTGTAGTAGCACACATCTTATCTTTAGCTTGTTTTAACATTTTTCTTATGCTGAAGATGAGAATATAGTTGTCTTGTCCCTCTATAATTTACTTATCTGTTGTTTTGTTCTGTTGTTTCACAGGGAAAACTGAACTCACCAGAGAGTCATCATCACAATTCCATCAAATCCGGTAAGTTTAGCATTTAAGGTAGCCAAGACGTTGATTGATTATCTTTCTGCTTGTCTCTCATTGTAGCAGTCAAGATTTAAGTCTGCGATACGATGAGAATGATTGTATCATCCAACTGCTACGGTTGTTCAACATTTTACAATTCACTTCTACTTATTTCAAATTGTGTACCTACTTACTTGCATAGACATAAACGCAGACTGTTTCAACTTCTTGCACTAAAAACTCCCTCCTGCCTTGCATCTTTCTATTATTTGTATTACATCAGATACATTTATGTAGCATTGCGTTAGGACTAATGAGTGAAACACTTTCATGTTCTTCCAAAAATCAGTTTCCTCCCTATCAAATTTTAAATGAATCGATTTGTCCTCCGCTGACAGGAGCCTACCAAAGATTATTCTAGCAAATCTCTGGACTGGACTTTGGACTCAAAGCATATCTTATAGATTTCATCCTTTATTTCATCCCTAGTACTTTAGACCTATGTATTTTCATAAAAAACATTCATGCTATGCTATATCCTGGAAAGAGACAAGCTATTTTTCTTTAGAATTACTTCTAGACTCGGTGATAAAGTATCGCTAGACTAGTTTTCGAAATGAATAGGTTATTATTAATCCATTAGATCTTTTCACGAGCTTTTCCATATAAAATCTTTTAAAAAATATGCACTTGCATGACACATTACGACTTACGACAACAGAAAATCTTGGGACAAGAATTATCTATTTATTTCCATTCGATTGGTTCTCTTCCTTTGTTCACTTTGCCAAGAAAAGGAGACCAGATGATTTGTACGTCACGGACTGCCGAATTGTGGCTAACTTCCTAGGAACTAACATTGCAAAAGTTTCATGGTGTCTTGCTTGGTATACCTACGTACTGGGTCGTACTACATCGTGCATCCATCCTACTAAAAGTACATACACAAGTTTAAGGGATATATAAATGATTTTTATTCCCACTGATGGAAAATGTAATACTTACACAATTACGGCTTGATATACCACTAGGTACTACACTACTATAATATATATCTATGGATTGAAGTGACTCTATATTATTAATTGTCATTATCTGCAAAAAATTATATCATTGATTAATTTTTAACAGTCAAATATCTCCAGCTAAAAGTGATACTTACTAAGAATGGAATTGAAATATTCTATTCTGAAATATAAAAAATTCAATCATATACATACAATTGTCTATTATTTTATCGTTTGATTTTCATTGTTTATTTGTTGAGATTTACATTCAAACCAATGGAAGAGGTTGAAGCAAGAAAAGTTGTTTTGATGGGAAAAAATGAACGGTGTGATTTAGGTGTTTGCCTTGTTATAGTAGATATCTTGTTTAGGGCATAGGGCAGCTAAGACAGGCCACAATAATCACCGTGGTTTGGTGTTTTCTGTATTGTCGAAAGAGTGGCGACAAAAGGGAAATGCCGTTTCGTTGGTGTGTACTTACTGCACCAGTAAACTGTAGTTCATCTGAAATATTATTCGTATTTTGACTCAGGTTGGCTAACAAGATGATATTGTAATTCAGATGTGTATACTTGTCTGACCAACATATAATAATTTTGTACATAGTATAGAAAATATTAGTTGAGAAGATCAAATGAGATAGCTGAAAGATAGATCAGAGGCTTGAAGTGTTCTGATGTAGTGTCAAACCAACACCTACTAATCATTCCTTTCATTGTGGTTTATGCGAGTATAAAGAATGGAGTGGGGGATAAAGGTAGATGAAACAAAGTAGTAAAGAGAGAGAGAGAGAGAGAGAGAGAGAATTAGACGGCCAAGTGAGTCAGGACAATAGTGTACCTATGTATTTTCTATTTTGACTTTGCTAACTAGATTGAAGAGAAAAATGGCAATGCTATGGTCTGTGGACAAATTTTATTTGTGTTCCTCTCGACAGAGTTGCATGAGTCAGCCAAACACTTCCTCGTGTATTACTAATGTGGCACTCGTCGTCATTTACCTCCTTTTTCCCTAGCTGAGATTTTACAAAGAGAAGCTAACTAAATTTCAGTTGAGCCTAATGTTGGTTGACTTGTCTGCTTTTCGTTGTCCCTGTGAATTGACTTGAATGAATTCGTATGGCCAAGTTGGCAACAAGTTATAATGGACTTGTATTATATTCTTATATCTTTTTTGCAGACTATGTATAAGTATATCTTAATAAAAAATATATGTACAAACAAATAAACTACATTTACATCTCCTTAGCCTAGTATATGTGCCATAATGATCTTGTCTTTATCTTTATCAACGAAAATAAACTAGGAATCTAGTCATAGAACTATAGCACTCTTTCGACTCACTAAATATTATCTACTTATTTATATGTTGTTTTGAGTTTCGTATTCTTGAGAGCCAATTTGTCTCGAACCTCACATTTGATTTGGTTAGTGTAGTTCTGAGGTTTTTTCGAAACTAGTACACGCAGTCTCCTATTCTCTAATACTTATGCATATTTACTAAAACAATAGCTTTAAATCTTCAAGTCAGTCGTCTCAGAATGGAAGATTGAACTAGATAACTAATTATGCAAGTAAATATGTATACAAATATAATTACGTGTGTACTTAAAGCAGTTTCTTTCTGACTGACTTAAGTTATGCTTGCGAAATTGAAACGCACTCACTTGAACAACATAAATTGCAACGGACCAGAAAAAAGTAATTTGTACACAAATCCCTCTCTATGCAATGCGGACAAACTAATTAAAAAGTTAAAATTCTAATCCGCCTCTACGAAATTAATTAATTAATTTTTATTTTGAATTAGGACTTGATCCGACATCTCCAAATCTACCAAATCTTTACGGTGCTCCCCGATCCAACAATTCAGGTTCGTCGGTGTCTTCCTCTCCACCTAGCTCAGCGGGACTCATAGTTCCACAACCATTGTCCAGTGGACCCGGCAATGGCAAAAGTCCGTCTCACCATCCATCAACCAACGGCACAGGCAGAAAGTACCAATGCAAGATGTGTCCACAGGTCAGTGTATGTCAATTTTATCATGCATATTTTCCTCACATTTTCCCTGCATATACATAACTGTAATATTCTGTATTGCATAAAAAGACCAGTTATTTTGAATTCCATTACTTGTGAATTTGGAAATGAGGATTTTTAAGGTGTCATATCATTCTGCATCATCATTAAATCAATACAATGTTATAAAAATAGTTATTTATGACTAAGACAAAGCTTCTAGTAGGCATTAAGTATAATGAGTGCGTCTTTTGTGTATTGATTGGTTCCTTATCCTTGTTATTAAACATGCATGGTATATAAGAGGATTTTTCACATAGTTAGGTACATAATTCGTGTAGTAAACCACCCAATTGCTTTACTAATGAATTCAGTGAAGGCCTTTTGGTTTGATGGAGGCATTTCATTATTGTTCTAGACTTCAGCATACTATAAACATATCTTAGAATTAGACAAGCTAAATTAACATGCACCAAACCTAAAAATACAGAAGAGGTATGTAAAGATAGAGGGGTTGGCAAATGAGTCTCTACAGTCTCTAGGTATACCTCAGTGTAATAAAGAGCACATAGCTATAATATACACACTGTTTTCTGTCATGCTTTTGAATATTATGATTATCATTCTCTCGTCTTTTGTTTTGCCATTGTTGAAGAATTATTTCGTTATTCGGGCATGGTGTACCGGATGGTATGTGATGTGAGTTTAACTCTGCATTAGTAAATCGTATACGTGTACCTACTTAGCAGGTTTGTTATATAGATAAGTACGTATGAAATGGTGAAGTCTTGATGTTGAAGCATTATCCTTGTGTTGCGGAGTAGTTCGGAGCCAGAGGAGATCAGGATTGAAAAAGTGAAGGAAGGTATTAAATTGCAGTGCATTACTTCCAGAAGCCGCAAATAATTGCTTACAGACTTGAGAGAGTTTTCTATATTGTTGGAGTTTCACATGGCGTATCCAGTCCATACAAAGCATTGTTGCTTGATAGATTTTTGAAGGATATTTAAGTACATGAGTTGTGCACTTATTGTACGTACGTACATCTGTATGTGTGTACAAATAATGGAGCAAATGTAATGTAGTGTGGTAGTGTGGGTATTGCAATGATTTAATGGATTAGAGCAAAAAATTTAATCTGACGGGCTTGGCTCCTTATATTATTACTACTCCTGGAGATATATGCATTCATACACATAGAACACAAAAAACTGTTCAGTATAATATGTATAGATATATATGTCTGATATAGAATAATGCAACTGCTTTAGACACATTGTTGTAGTATCTGTAATGTGTCTACACACAGAAAGGCTATTTCATGTATTACAAGAGAAAAATTGTAGATGAATGCATAAGGATAGATTTGTAGTTAAATGCTTGTCTCTTCCTTCACAACAGAATCCTATAACCACATCAGATAGACAATTTGTGAACCAAGAAAAGACAATTAGTGTAATTGTAATGGGAATAGTGTGACGTAATCAAAATGAGATTCGTGGCGGCTTGGCTTTTACATGAGCAAACACACTACCTACCTGCTCATTTTGTACAAAGATCCAGTAGGTAGTGCACCTTATTTATTGCTCGCTTCTACCAATTCATCGTGTACCTATCTACATGCATATTACGTGTATAGTAAGTAATAAACGTGTGATAATACATGGACTGTCCTCTACTCTCCTAGCTGATATACTCTCGTCTATGGTTTGCCTTGAAATGATTATACAAATAACTCTCCATCATTCTTCATTCCGCTTAACATTGAAATAGTAAGACTGAAATTGCATTGCGCTAATATTTTCTCACTCAAATCATAAGGAATCACATAACATGACACAATATGTGAATCATGACGGATAATCATGATGTATGTATAGATAAAGGATGGAGAGTTGAAGGGAAATAATAAAAAGATGCGAATGAGGAATGGAAATGGAGAAATGTTTGAGTTATGTGGTTTGAATTGGTTGTGTTGGTTTGACTTTGGTTAGCTCACTCATGGTTTTAGCTCTTTTCTGTAATATTTCCATTAGATTGAACTTTGACTGGTGCAATTCCCATAGAGTCATAGTTAGTATGAATTCAAGGCTTCTTATTTGCACTAGCTAACAAATGGACAGGGCAAAGCGGTAATTATTGTACAAATGGTAGCACATAATTTTCGTTCTATTAAACAGTCCTAAGTGAGATAATAGTGTGATTATTATATTCAAGTGCAGTTAGCTGTGAGCAGTTTAATATATTTAAGACGCTGCGTTAATGGAAAGTGAAGACAGAGGCCAAGTCGAAAGAAAATTGCTTTACATACGTGTCTACACAATGTCCAAACGATTATTTACGATTAGAAGACATTTAAACTATGTGGCATTCTTTTCCTATTAGAGTTACGACAATGCAACACACGTTATTGCAACTAATTAGTTAGGCTCACTACATATTGTTTCTTTGTAGAGAGCTAATTTGCTTTATTGCTTTGACTAGATTTTTCCAGGTTATCAGATGCTGAAACATTAACTCACAGTCAGGCTCAAGAAAAAATAGCGATCAAAATTTTGACAGGATAGTAAATAGTTTGGCATTGCCATTTGCCCTCTTCACACATTCATAAAATCTACAAATCCAGTCTGTTCGAGTTGAATATAGACCCATCCTGCATGCTATTCTATTGACTGACTCACTATAATCGTCTATGGTGTTGTGTACTGTAACCGTTGATGATGTATTTTATTATGTTGCATTACATTCATTCACTCACTCTCGTTCAATTGATGTTTTGCATGCAATAGAACATAACACGTGATGTGACCCTTTCTGACCTGCTGAAGAAACAACAGATGAATTTTTGAAGAAGCCTTTATATTCAACGTTGACTCATCCTTTTTCCATTCTTATTAGATCTTGAATGTAGCAAGTAGAATATTAGGACGGATCTAACATATAGATGTGTTATTAAATATTTTGTTTCTTGAGCAGAGGACCTAGCTCGAGGGATATCATTTCAAATACTTAAGTTTGTTAAACATGGTCAGTCAAAAGTTAAGCTTCATCATTATGAGTTTTGCCGACGTGAAACAGAGGAGTACCAAGAAAAAATTGTTTGTCATGCTTTAATTTTAATAGAAGATAGTAGGATGATATACTAATTACGTGTATAGTACTTAGAGTGTTACTATCCAAGAACTTACCATAAGTAGCTAATGGAAAAAGTTTAGCTAGGAAAAAGAAGGCTTACAATTAGTTTATGCCATTCCTAACTAGGGATTTGCGAATTAAATACAAAGTACACCTGTGTGTGAGTCTGGAGATTAAAAAAAGTGTAAGTGCATATCTTGTATTGATTTT
The DNA here is from genome assembly GCA_009936455.2 of Tomocerus minor. Taxonomy (NCBI): domain Eukaryota; kingdom Metazoa; phylum Arthropoda; class Collembola; order Entomobryomorpha; family Tomoceridae; genus Tomocerus; species Tomocerus minor. Next base: position 27,211 of record JAAAYG020030826.1, read on the forward strand.
ATACTTGTTGTTTAGTAAGTAAATATTGTAGATTCCTATTATCAGCTATCCTATTTATATAGAGACATGTTGTTATAGGATGCTTGTTATAGGACATCAAGTTATTACTAATTGTAATTCATCGAAACGCAAAGTGATGTGTTGTAGCATGAGACAATACAGAGTGTCCTTCAGATCGAACAGAAAAGACGAAGTATTTTCATTATTAATATGCTCCAGTATACTCATACTTCATACAGGTAGTACAAGTTCCTCTATGAAAACATTTTTATAAGTGTACATTCATTATAATGGCTAACTACAGCTCAGAGCAGAATTCATTGTGCAAGAAATATTCGTCGTGGCTCACTCATAATGATGGACTTATCGTTAGTTAAACGTGCAAATACTCCTAACACAATTTAATTTAATTTTTTGTTTGCATTATCCAGTCGAGTACAATGAATAGGATGTTGGAAAAGACAGTGTAGCTTACAGAACTCTTCTTGCTATGACTTTGGTAGTGACTGAATGATAAATGATTGCAGTGATTGTAATTATAATAATGTTTCATACTTTAGCTCTCATACGTAGTATTAAAAGCACCCTGTTTGTGATTCAAGGTGGTCATTTAGTGCAACAAGGTAGGATGATGCTATACAGACTATACACTAACTATTTCATGCTCCCCTCACTTCACTTGACGTTACCGATAATGTCAGAGCCAAATAAATAAACACAACCCTTTTCGTTTCGGGGAAATTCAGATTCCTTTTTCATTTTGTGGAGTTAAAATACACGATTGAAATGAATTGCATTTTATTTTTATTTCGGTTGGGATATTTACAATAAAAACATCACTAGAAAGAATATCACACAACATATCAGGGATTGCACAAGGTTACCGTTCCTCTAAAGTCCGATTTTTTTTCTGAAATCTTATTTCCGGAAAAATTCAATAATGAAATATATGGAAATCAATTTGATAATTTAGGATGTTATCATTATTGTTATTTAAATAGGACTTCATCGTAATTGGTCCTCCAATATAAACTTTCATAACTGTCTAAATCGTGTCATGTCAGGTCAGAGATGACCAAAAAAATTTGGAATATATATAGTCATTGTGCTTAATAATTGTGCATGCATAGTTTAGTAGAAATTGACTTAAGCGCATCTTGTTCAGCAGCGTAAAATATGAACGTATAATTACATAGTATGGAATTGTAATCTGTAGCTGTGTCCATAAATAATATGACAAGAACAATGAGGGAATTTTGCTACTTATTCTAATAGGTTCCTACAGTTGCAGTTGAGTTCAGACAGAATAGAAAGCTTATTCAATTTATTATTTACTTTAGTAGCAGACTTGGTGTATCGTTGTTTATGACATAATAGTAGGTGAGTAGACGAAAAACATCGGAGTGTAACACACCTTTTCCCTGTGCAAGAGCATTTCTGAAACTAATGTGAATTGAACGTGGAATGAAAATTCTAGATATTACTGGATATTATGATATTTTGTAGTGATTGTGCATTTAGTTTTGCTTACATAGGAATATCATGTTTTCTTTTAGGATTTCTTCGTCTGAGTACATTAAAGCATGAATAGATCGTGGAGTAGTCATTACATTTTGTTGTTTTGAGGAAAATAGACAACACCTACGTAGTTTGGGTTACTTAAAATTAGTTGATGTTGAGAGTAGTAATGAATTCTAGGTTAGGTAACTAAATGGAACCCTTGCACACTAAAAAAGTTAGTATAGGCCCACATAGAGTTATTAAGCCCTCTGTAAATATGCATAAAAGGAACGTACCCTTCTTCTGCTACAACTATTGTTTTAGTTTTCATAATATTTCTTACACGAAAATATTTAACTTGAACAATAAGAAGGAGTAGCTGTGTGTGTATGAAATTGGTGTTCATGCTTCCTTGGCTCTTATAAACATAGCGTTATGTTCTTTTACGCTTTGCATGTATCTCTGTGTACATGTTAGTGTAGAACTACATGGTAATTTGCAATAGCCAAAGCTAAAACTAATGTAATGTAACGCAGGAACATAACGCAAGGAAAAATGTTAGAGGCGTAACAAAAAATAAGACAAAATGAAATCGTCATCATGTCTAATGTCTGTCATAAATCGTAAGTATTCCAACTTGAGCAAAGATACCCAAATTACGTGCAATTGTGTGCAGAAAAATATTATACATACATACGTCCATGTATATCCATTACGCAGAAGGATGACACGTCACAGACTTTTGTCATATTCCTCTACCTGCATATCTACTATACATTCAGAAATATTTTTTTATTGTACTTAAATACATCCATTATTTGGAATCTGTCAAGGAGTTTCTCTCTTTAAATGAATTTTGTGAATAATGGTTCAATCAGTCTGTGGAGCAACGGGACAAAGCATTCCATGATCGCTTTTTCATGCCGCAAATCTACTAGACTCATCACCATCTTACCTAAAATGTCATAACATAATTTAACTTCTTAACCAACATATTAGCAGAATAGATTTCAAATATTCTAGTATATGCCGACAATTCTACTTGATGATGACTGATATCAACCTAATAAAACTTCCATTGTCTTCAGCCAAATTCGGAAAACTCATCATTTAATTAGACACTTATTTGTTATATTTCGTCTGGCTTATTCTTTGTGTATTTTAAATAATTTTGTTTTGTACATAATATCAGTATTGTAGAAATGTCTTATCATCAAAAAAAGTTGTGTGAGTATAAATTTTAGTGGTGTAATTTTCTAGATGAATCCATGTGTAGTGTGATGTACTGTATTGTCTTATAAAATGATATTAGTGTAGATTGCAGTGTAACTGTGCTCCCCTTCTGTCTTTTGGTGGCATGCTGCTTATAGTCGAGCCGGTCTGTCCAGGCGGGTTTTGTTTGATGATTTGGTGTGAAGGAAGAAGGATTGTATAATAGAGGGATATTGCAGGGTAGCCATCTGTCACTTAGCTGACTTGAGTCGGAAAAGCTGTACTAGCCATAATATTTGAATTGTGAGAAGTTACATCTGATCCGTGCAACGCTATTTTTTAGTTTTCTATAGCTATCAGTGCATATTACTAATACTAAGTAAGTATAAGAATTCCGTTGTGCACATTTAGCTGCCTGCAGGTAAGTAAAAAGATGTTACAACTCTTAGCGACCTACATATAATATGCATGGAGGTTGATGATGAAAAGCGTAGGGGCTTTATTTATATTGGGTAGAAGTAATAAACTAGTGTAGAATAAGCAAAGAATATATTAGTGCCATCGTGAGTGGATGAAATGGATTATTTAGTTAGATAGGTATAGGTACCCAAACAAAGGTTACTAAGTAGATGCAAAGGTAAGTTTCTTTGGTAAATATTCTAATTCAGAATCGTGGAAATTAGAGAATTGAACATGCAAGTAAGTTAGTACTACAAATGGGTCTAATAAAACGAATACGAGTTAAGCCT